>OY744465.1:3312033-3478523 GCA_963556145.1 Hygrocybe punicea
CTTGTCACTCACATTCGATTCATGATTATACGGACTTTTGATTGTCTAGCCACAATGCAAAGATCCAAATCCATTTTGGCTACAACACATTCCCTACACCACCAACCACCAGGCACTTGTCTGGAACACAATGTACACCTTCCCTAGTACCCCTAGAATTAATTTTAGATTTTTCAGACCTGTAGTCGCAAAGTTAGGTGTTTAAGGGTCCATTTTTGGCAGAGGCATAGAATGCATTGTGAATATCTCCCCATATAAAATGAAATAAAATACAAAAACTCCCTGTGGGGTAGGTATAGCATACTTAAATCTCTTCAGGGTCTTGCCCTGGCCATTTAGGTGCTGTAGTACATGTAATAATAATAAGAAAATCCAGCCACCCTTCCCTATATGGCAACTTGACCCCGTTTGGAATATCGGCAAATCCCGGTTGAAATTCTCGCGCGCGAGTTCAACAAGACTTCGTTTTCAACAACGACGCGACAACGGGTGCGGATGCCAGAGCACCCCAGGTAATTATTCTTTATCTTTTTTCTTCATTCTACTGACTACTTAAACACACTTGTAGGTTTTTTTCCCTCACCCTCGTGCCAAACGAACGCGAACGCGGCAACAGCAACAAGCAGACGCGCATGCGGGCGACAAGGAGATGGTACGCAGCCGAGAACGGGGACAACCCAGGCCCACTACGACAGCAAGAACGAGGACGACGGGAATGAGGACGACAGGGTAAACGAACGAACGCGACCACGGCGCGAAAGGGGAAGACGACGGCAACGGGAACAGGAACCACGACACGGACGAGGAAACGAAGACGAGGACAGCGGGCGGACGGGAACCACGGACGACGGAAACGAGAACGACCGGGACGGGGAATGGGACGATGGCAGCAGGGACGACGAGGACGGAAACAGGGACGAGGACGAGGATGACGACGAGGACAGCGAACACGGGAACGGGGACGGGGGCAACGGACGACGGAAACGAGGACGACCGGGACGGGGGAATGGGACGATGAGGACCACAGAGCCCGGGACAACAAGGATGACGGCAACAGGGACGACGAGGACGGAAACGGGGACGAGGACGGCAACGACAACGCGAACAGGAACAGGGCCACGCGGTAACGATGAGGACAAGGACGGGGACGGGGACGGGGACTATGAGGACAAGGACAAGGACGACGGGGACGGGGACGACAAGGACGAGGACAAGGCGGATGGGTACGGGGACAAGGACCGGGACGACGAGGACGATGGGGACTGGGACGATGAGGACGACGGGGACCAGGACGACGAGGACGACGGGGACCGGGGCGACAAGGACGACGGGGACGACGAGGACGAGGACGAGGACAAGGGCGAGGACGCGGAGGGGCGTGGACACCAGGGGAACACCGGTATGTATTGTTGGTCCTTTCCCTCCTTTCCCTCCCCCTCCTCCCTCCTCCCCCTGGCTGTCTCCTACCCCTTCTCCCCCTGCCTATGTGCTGTCCATCCACCATCCCCACCTCCCATCCACCTCCTGCCCCTTCTCCCCCTGCTCACCCCCATTCCCCCTGCCATTCCCCCCTCTCCTCTCCTCTCCTCCACCTCCCTGTCTCTCCCCTGATAAATTAGAATACCATGTATTTAGGTAAAATAATTATTTAATTTGCTATATCTATTTTGAGTGGTTGGTAAATTAAAATTATATTGCTATGATTATTATTGTGTGACTTGGCAGATGCTGAGCAAGCAGGCAGTCCCACCAGCCTCAGGCTGTAGATTGGAGCTTTTTTGAGTAAAGTAAATATTCCAAGGGATATTTTATATGTCCCATGGGCTTTTTTGTGGGTAAAGTAAATATTCCAAGGGATATTTTATATGTCCCATGGGCTGTTTCTGCGATAACAAAGGTATCCCAAGGGATATTTTATATGTCCCATGGGCTTTTTTGTGGGTAAAGTAAATATCCCAAGGGATATTTTATGTGTTCCATGGGCTTTTTCTTGGTTAACGTAAATATCCCAAGCAATATTTTTCATGTCCCATGGGCTGTTTCTGTAATAGTGAAAGTATCCCAAGGGATGTTCTATGTCCCATGGGCTGTTTTCTAAGACAAGATAAGTATCCCATGGGATATTCTACATGTCCCATGGGCTGTTTTCTAGACAAGATAAGTATCCCATGAGATATTCTATATGTCCCATGGGCTTTTCTCAGGTAAAATAAATATCCCAAGGGATAAAATAAATATCCCAAGGGATAAAATAAATATCCCAAGGGATAAAACAAATATCCCCAGAGATAAAGTAAATAGCCCAAGGGATGAAATAAATATCCCAAGGGACGGAATAAATATCCCCAGGGATAAAGTAAATAACCCAAGGGATAAAATAAATATCCCAAGGGATGAAATAAATATCCCAAGGGACGAAATAAATATCCCAAGGGACGAAATAAATATCCCAAGGGACGAAATAAATATCTCAAGGGATGAAATAAATATCCCAAGTGACGAAATAAACATCCCAAGGGATGGAACTACAGTCCCTAGGCCTTTTAATCTATGCACACAAATATTTTCATAATTTTACCTATTTTATTTACAATGTTATAGCCATTTTTCAAAAAACATCAGCTTGAGCTGAGGCAACACCTGGTTGAGAATATATCCCAGGAAAATATATATTCTCCCTGATGGTATTATAATATGTCCCATGGGATGATATTTCAGGCCATGATCCTTTGTCAAAATCATCCCTTGGGATAACTATTCAGCCCTTGGTCTTCTTTGGAAATTGTCCCTAGGGATAAAAATATAACCCTACGCTTGCCTACAGTCAGAATGTCCCTGGGGCAATAAATTGTCCTTGGGAGTACCATGGTTATATGAACACTTAGATGGAACACCTACAGAGTTGTGTTACATCTAGTTAGTTGGGGCTAGGTGGTTGACTGAAGTGCCTGATTGTATGCATTGAGTTGTCACACTGGCGTGATTGGTGGGTTTGTGACCATTGAGATTCTCTGTTGTAGACCTCTCGTTCCCAGAATTGCCGCTGCATCTGCTTGCCAATTGCCTTCCATTGTTGGGATTGGAGCATTGGTACATTCTTTAGCTATGTGGGGTCTCTCTCTGATTCCTGGTGCTATTCCGCATTTGTAGCATTCTCTTGAACCTATGGGTGCCGTCCCAGGTGTGAGTGGGTAAGGGCAAGTGTGGTTCACCCATCGATCCATGTGCCTTTCATGCCATTTCTTCACTTGCCGGGTGTAGGCTCGTCTACCAGCTTCCGTTGGGGGGGGGTTGTTGCTGAGGTACATTTTGGCGTAGGTTATCTGCTCGTTCCTGTCAAAGCCTGTGTGGCATGTCGGGGTACTGGGTGTGTCTTGGTTGGTGTACAGGCGCATCTGGTAAAAGAGATTACTGAGCATCATTGGGCTAGCGGTGGTGAAGAGATCTGGCAATGCTTGTCATTGGTAGGTTGGTGGGATATGTAACTGGTTGTGGTTTGGCATTGGGGTTTGTGGACTCAGAGTGTTGCGCCAATTGACTCATGGGGTGCTTGGTGAATGTAAGCTGGTTTTTGTGAATCTCTCCATTGTGGGGCTGAGTGACTCTAGCTTTCTCATAGCTTCACGGGTTCTCTGTCACTCGTCTTCTGTTTCCAGTGCAAACTGGATCTCTTGGTGCGATATGGTGACAATAGCATCTACAAAGTCTTGCCAATTGTTAAAGCTCCATAGGAGTTTCTTGCAGAGGATTCATGGGAGGTTGTCAACAGTTTGTTGGATCATGATACCAGTCAGGGCTGGGACTGCATTGGCCAGTTTCTTGATTGTGAGAGCCCATTTGACCTGTCCATACACTTTCCTCCCAATCTCCTTCTCGTCTAGCCTGCATTCCATCACTCTTGTCATCAAGGTCCCTCTCAAGTCCTTGATTCTCGGGGGCTTGGGCCATTTCTTGTTGAAGGCCACTTTGAATGTGGTGAATGTCGCTGTTGCCGCAGCATCCAGGTCATCAAACCAGTCTTCTGAAAGGCCATCTGCCTCCATCCTTAGCACTACCTTCTCTGCATCTGTCATGGTTTTCGTGAATTCACCCTGTACTTCTTTTATCCATTGCGGAGGATTTTCTTTCATTGTGTCACCATTTAGGCTGAAGGCACATTGTTCTTTCATCATCGTTCATTCAGTTTGTGTGGAGGACCATTGTTGCTGGATGTTGCAGATGAAGGATTTGTCATCTCCGGAATCCTTGTTATGTTCCGTCTATGGTTCCGGAGGTCTCATTCTCAAACCTGTTGAGCTTTACACTTGGCTTCTGTGCTTCTGATTGATTCAACCCAGTGAAGGGTGTCACCAGTAGGTTTCGGAATCTTAAGAGTCGTTGTGCGTTGAATACCACTCTAATCACCACATTGGAGAGGGAATCTCAAGACCTCGAGAAGACATGCAAAGCTGATAATCATAGAACAACAACAACAACCATATCACATGGTGATCTACTATGATAGGAAATCCCGGGAACTCCCCGAATGCTCATGGCATCTGCCACAACAGGATGGGAGCAGGACGAGACATGATGAGAGTGGATGCGGATGGGATGAGAATGAGAGGCAACAGGGAGAGAGTTGTGACATGATGAGAATGGCTCGTCTAGCAACTCTTTTGCACTTGTCTCGTCGAGATTTGAGACTTGAGGGGGACAGCAAGCCTCTCTTGTGCTCATCTTGTCAGTGTCTCATTTGTTCTCGTTCTCATCTCATCTTGTGTTGAGAACAGGTGTCTGAGGAGTAACCTGGGTCCAGGCAGCAAAGTCAGTGGTGAGGGAGGCTGACCAGGCAACACCACACCTACCATCTCAGCCATTTCTCATCCCTCAAAGTCTTCAACATCATGTGTCGGTAGTGGGTCATCATCATTGGTCATTGGTCATCATTGTTTGTTCATGTGAGTGACTCGGGTCACATTGTGACTGGATGTCATGGTAGTCGCTCGTCGAGTGACGACACTCACTGAGCAAGTGTACATAGTCCTAGCATAGAGAAATACATTAGTAGAAGTGTGAAAACAGGTATATTACACTTACAAGTACTCGGGAGTGACCTGCGAAGACCCATGCCCATGGGTATGGGTTTTTCTTGGGTCCAAAAAAGGTAACCCGTATCCATACTCGGTAGTACTTGTACATGCAACCCATGTGGGTTACCTGTACCTGTGCTATTGCCTATGCTTGAGTGGGCCAATGTTGCATATGGTATGAACAAAGTCTTATTTCTGTCATTGGATTTTTATTTGTATGATTGTTATGAACATTGTCACTTGTTGCTTGAAATATATAATTAGCATGTAAGATAATGTATGTATAGCAATATCACATCGACTTTTATGTTTCAAGTGAAAATATCACTATATCACCTCAGAGTTACAGCTGATTACACAATACTTGTCGCTAACTCAAGGTCCGCCTATCTAGCGCACCTCACAATGCACAAGCTATAACTCGGTGAGTTCTCAACCAAATCATTCGAAATTTGTTTTATAGTACTCAGCCAGATGGGGCCTAGGTCCCCGTCTAATAAAATTCGCAAAAAAACCGCTCAAAAACTATTCGTCATTCCGGGCGCTGGACGACCATCGGTAAGCCGTAGCTCGGGATCCACTCACACAATGCTAATTTCGAAGCTTTCTATAGTTTATACGTGCATTAGCTGAGGGCAGGAACGCATCCGATCATCCCAAAACGCTTTCAAATCACATCAAAATTTCGTTACCCTGATTGGCGTGTGGGCGCTGTCACTCGTGATCAAGGCGCCCAATGCCCATACAGACATCTTCCCTGGCGCATACGCGACCTAGTGGATGGCGCGGGGCATGGAGAAGGCGGGTGGGCGGTCTCGTTTCACTACATCGGCATCATGTGTACCGTCACCTTTTTTTAGTCTTTTGCCTTCGTGAATTTGGCTCAAATCTTTTGCATATTCATACTACACGCATACCCTGTACTTTCTGAACCAATGGCATGCTGTTTCACTGTCCCAGTAGTAGTAGAGTAACTCCAAATTGAAAAATTGAAAAAACAATGGGAAAGTCCGGCATTGCAAAATAAAAAGTATATGAACGTGAGCATACGAAGATATAAATGCAAGTCCAACGCATCAACTACTACCCCACCCACTTCCGTTCCATCTTTCTCCCCATCGGTTCATCTGGCGCGTCACAATTCGTTCACGCGCGGTTCGCGCTTGTTGCGCTATCGGGAACTTGGGCGTTTCGCCCCGAAATACGTTGCACGGAACGCTTAGCACAAGATGAGCGCAGGATGAAAGGAAAAGAGCTTTACGCTTACAGATAAAAGAGCCCGGACCCAACCCCACAGTCGCTTGCACCCGTTGCAGATATGGCAGATAAAACAATGTTCCTTTTGAACATTGATGACGACAATTCTGTAGCGCAAGTCATTGATTTGGTCCCCTCCGACGTTAGATATATTTCCTCCAACTATCGAGAGTTGTTCAAGCATGTTGGGGTAGGACATTGAGTGAGTTGTATAATAGCGCGGGAAAAAGTCACCAAATAAAATAAAGACGCGACTGACTGGAAGACTACCATCCCCAAACTGATTGTTGGCGAGGATAAGGTCCTCCTGGCCAGGATGAAGGTCCTCTTGGCCAGGATAAAGGTCCTCCTCATCCAGACTTTTTACCACCGCTGTATCATTGGTGTCCAAAAATTCTAATTTGAAGGCAACTAGCTTTCGAGCTGGATTTTCAACTGTCAGGCGGAAGATGGGGTGGTTGTTGGCTGGGCTCTGGATGTTGCAGTCACACAAAGCAATGCAGTCGTCCAACTGCTTTCCTGTGAAAATCAAATGCTGCTGGCCATTAATATTACACAATGACCTAGGAAAGACAAATTTAAACACACCCGATTCTTGGTCTTGATTCATTGCCGCAACATTGGTGTTATTCAAGTTGACAATGGCACGTGACCTCCATTGAAGCTTTTCAAGATGACCAAGGGATCTCTTATCACGAAAGAAATACGAGAACTGGTTGTTTACCAGACCATCCAGCTTGGATGGAACACCACTCGAGTTTCCCAAGCCCTAAACATCAACCCCCATACGGTACAGCGTATCAAGAAACTTTACAATGAGATTGGTGCTACTGTTCTGGACCCTTGTGATACTCTCGGGAGGCCAAAGATCATGTCGCAACCTCATGTTGATGTATTCCCTTTTCTCAGCCCATTTACATGTTACTCAAATTTGTTTAGATGATGCTTGGCCTCGTCGAACGCTGCCCAGACCTTTATTTGGACGAGATTGCTGATGAATTATACAATCAACATGGGCTTGTTGTTTCTATTCCAACTCTTTATCGGGCGATCAAGGAGGCAGGCTTGACTCATAAGAAGGTAAATCTCACCTAGCTAATCTCTCAGTTCTGCTGTTTATTACCTACGTTCTCCAAAGCTTTCAAAGATTGCAGTCAAGTGTTGTGCAATCAAATGCGCCAAATACATTCTCGACATTGCTGATGAACCGAGGGAATATCTCATATTCGTTGATGAGTGCGCTATCAACCAATTGAATACATACCGTGAAAATGGCTGGGCAATAAAAGGGCAACGGGCCCGCAAGCGGTCCCGCTTCGTCCGTGGAACTAGGTTTGTTGCAAGTTAAAAAACCTTCAATTTTCTGATGTTTTCAGCACAGGTTTTCGGTATTGCCTGCCCTGACAATTGACGGTGTCATCTACAGTAGCATTGAACTTGGTGCATTCAATGGCGATACATTCCTTGAATTCATAGATGACATTCTCGAGGAAATGAATCCATATCCTGCTCCGCGCAGCGTTCTTGTAATGGACAACTGCTCAATCCACCATGTTGACGGTGTTTCGGCGATTTGCGAAGAAAAGTATGTAGCTGCACCCTTTACCTTCCTAGCTACTAATTGTGTTGCAAGGGGCATCTGAGTTGTTTACTTACCTCTGTACTCCCCCGACTTCAATCCCATTGAAGAAATGTTTTCTTGGCTCAAAGCGTACATCCGACACCACGGTGTGGAGTATCGTTCGTTTTTGGAAACCACAGATTTATTACATACTCGCTCATTTTTGTATAACGCATTGGATCTTGTAGACAAGTCAAGTATTGAGGGCTGGTTCTCTCATGCAGGTTATTAGTTTGTCCCATATGTACTTCGCAGAACCTTTTTTATAAATGAGATTGTATCAATTATGTACTGGTGCGCAATTGAAAATCATTGAAATATATTGTAGTCCCCGTAATTCCTTTACCCTTGCAACTGACCCTTTATGCGCTTTACCTCCTTCTTGCAACTGTGAATGATGAATGATGTTGTACCTATTTCCATCTTGAAAAGGTCCCTAAATGCATCCACAGGATCGGCAACATTGAGGAGATCGTCGATAAAGAGGAATCCTCGTTTCTTGAACTGCGGAATGTATTGGAGCAATTCCCGTTGGCCGGTATATTTCTCATCGAGCTTGGTCAAAAATTCTTCTATGGTGGGGTATGGTGACGGTCCATCAAAAGATATGTCCCCGACTGAGATATCGGCAGGAGGGGCAGGAACGGGAGGAACTGCGGCCGGAATTTGAGGAACAGGAGCTAAGCTGCCAGAGAGAAGATTCGCGATTTTGCTAAAGGCAAGCATGGGCCCCAAAATATTCTGAGCTTGGATGATATTGTTGTCCGCTGCTCCTGCAGTGTGTGTTGCCTTTCCCTTTCTTTCAACTGGCCGTGCTGGGACAGGATCATCCACATGGAACTGTGCGAAAGCTGCAACACGTGGCGGAACAGCAAGAGTGATGCCAGGAGTCTTGGCATTCTGAATCATATATTAGCGGAAATCATAAATACAATAAATAATCTTACAAGGTGTTCGGCCCAAGCTTTGACATGTTGCAACATAAGGTTGACATGAATGCCATACCTGTTGATCTTACAGCGCTTGGTTTCTCCACATACCACGCACTGCTTCAAGGTGTCAAGTAGAGTGTTCATTGCCATTTTGATGTCTCCAGTATTAGAATTGTCAGTATCTTCATCTTTACCATCGAGGTCGAACAAGGGGGAGGCGGCACGCCTGCGAGACCGGTCTGTGGCTGTTGCTTTCTTCTTTTGTTTCTGGATGTGCTGGGTAAAAGAAATCTGGTACTAAAATGACGCTAAGCTGAAGTGTGATATAAAAAATCGAAGGACAAATGAAACGTACATTTTTAGGGATTATGATGAAGACCTTTGTGTCCGCAGATTTATTCGACGTAAGCTCCTTGCTTTTCATCAGTGCTGAAAAGTTGTTATCATTGGCAAGCGACAAAGCAGTGCCACAAGCGCCAATCTTGTAACTCAATGTGGGTTGGCGATTGACTTCCATACATCCAAATGTAGCGTATATTTTTTAGTGTTGCCGAAGTTCAGTTCGGTCCGGTTCCGACCCTTTTTGGCGGAACCGCGAACCGAACTTCGGGTCCGGTTTGGCGCTGGGCCAAACCTGGACCCAGACGGCATCGAACCGTCTGTCCGCGTTCGGTCTGGGTTCAGACGCGGTCTGAACCCCGGACCGAGATGGGCTCACCCCATGAGCTCTGTTCTCCTCGCGAATGGCAGGCACGTATCAATTGATACGGCGCTGCACTTCGCGAGGTAGTTGGGCTGCGGGGGAGCCGTCCGGCGCTGCTGCTGCTGCCGTTGCCGTTGCCACCGTCGCTGTTGCTGCCGCTGCCGTGGCCGTTGCTGCTGCAACTGCTGCTGCTGCTGCTGCTGCTGCTGCTGCTGCCGCCGTTGCTGCTGCTGCTGTCGTGGCCGTTGCTGCTGCCGTCGCCAGTGCCGCTGCCACTGCTGCTGTTGCTGCCGCTGCCGGCGCTGCCGCTGCTGCCGTCGCCGTTGCTGCTGCCACTGCTGCTGCTGCTGCCGCCGTTGCTGCTGTCGTTGCTGCGCTCCTGCTGCTGCTGTTGCCGTTGCCGCTGCCGCTGTTGCTGCTGCTGCCGGCATTGCTGCTGCTGCTGCTGGCCGTCGTGGTTGTCCTTGCCATTGTTGTTGCCGCCGCTGGTGGTGATGTTGGATGGCATTTGCCGTTGCCGCTGCCGCTGCCACTGCTGCTGCTGCCGTTGCTGCCGGCGCTGCTGCTTCCGCTGTTGCTGCTGCTGCTGGCCGTTGCCGTTGTCGTTGCCTGGTTGCCGTTGCCATTGCCGTTGCCGTTGCCGCCGCTGGTGGTGGTGGTGGTGGTGGTGGTGTTGCGGCTGTCCCGCGTCCGTTGGCATCGCGTTGGTGTTGGGATCCATTTTGTGCCGCGGTGGTGTGCTCGCGATGTGGTCGCGGTCGAGTTTCCTGTAACAGATAATATTAGTAAAGTTAAGATAAATGATAAAACTTACTTGTGTCCATGAACGCGACATTGTGTCGCGTTCATTGGCCTTGCGTTCAAGTTGTTGTTGTTGGTGAAGAAACTTCGTGTAATGGTCACATGATACCGTTTAACACGAAAAAGTAAGTAAAGAAATACGAAAAACAAATGAAATAAATACCTTGAAAATATCCGCGTTCGCGGTTTGGACGCGGTTTGGAGCCGTTCAGGAAATCCGGCAGGCCTCGAAACCCGGAACTGAACCCGCGGTCTGGTTCAGCACTTGGCTGAACTTAGACTGAACCTAGGGTTCGGTTCGGGGTTTGAACCGGGTTCGGCTAGGTTCGGAACCGAACTACGGCAACACTAATATTTTTGCTTTGAGATTTTCAAAAGTAATATCGCGTGAAATCGTTACCATCTTCGACGATTCGCTGGCACCTTCAGGAATAACGAGAGTAATCAACGCTAAGGAAAAGTTAGTATATTATACGGGGTATAAATTAGACGGGACTTATGTGCTGAGTCTTTGGCTACAGTAGTCTTCGCCTTCACAGTCTTTGTCGGCTGAATACTGGGAGTGTTGGACAGATACAGGTCGGAGGTGTCACCATCTGTGTCGTCGAGATTACTCTCATCAGCAGCTATTTGTGCATGGACTATTTAGGCCTTGGCTGCTGCAACACGCGAGTGGGCAAGAGTGATCTCGATGTTACTATCTGAGGCGTCGTCTTGTACACGTAGTTCCTCAGCTCTGGCGGTCGTAGTCTTGACTGCTGCAGCGCATCGTTGCTCTGGAACTTGAGCAGTACGGTTATCAATCGGTAAGGAATCGTCATGTCCTTGCGGTTCATCATCTTGAAAATGAACACGCTTTGCAGCTTGAGCGTGAGGGCGACTCGCAGCTTGAGCGCGAGAGCGACTCGAGGTGTCTTCAGTGTCAGATGGGAGTGCGGAAGGCTCATGGGAAGATAAAGGAACTGGCCCTTTGACCTTGGGAGCACGCTTCATTGCAAGTTTTTTGGATCCCATCGTGGCGCAATGAAAAAATGTTATGAGTGACAAAAGAGGTAACAAGCACAAAATAAAGATTCACGGGCTGTCAATGCATCACCCCGACCCCCGCCCCACCCCAAAAATAAAAACGGAATTGCACAAAACATTAGAGCGTTATTGGAATGGCCGGTTTTCATAACAAGTTCTCAGTAATAAGGAAAAAAAAAAATCAAAAGTAGCTGGAATTGAGAATGCATAGAAGACCATATTTCGTTCTGGTCGTGAGCACCGCCTGCTCTACCAATTTGGGGGTGAGAGCCTGTTCTTCGTTCCGAAACAGCCAAGCTCGTAACTTTGCGAAAAACAGGTTGAGGGGATTGAGGTCGGGCGAATTCGGAGGTAAGTAGAGCAGTTTCGCGGCTAGTTCATTTCCATCAGTGCACACAACAGTGGAACATGGCATTGATCTACCACAATGATATTCAATAATGCGCTGGACCTCATCATCAACATGGATGGCACAACCGTCTATTACCACGACACTCCTCACTCCAGGATATGGCTGGAGTTTTGGTGCCTTGTCAAAGGTCATTTCAGTAGTGGTAAACAGAATAAAATTCAAAACTCCTACTAGTTCTTCGCGTAAAAATTTGAGGAACCGTTTTTTAGTAACAAAGCCTTTGAAAACACCAAGCACAATGACGCCGTCGAATGACAGTGCTGGCAGAATTATGTATCGATGCGCCGGATCGCGACCAATGCAGCTTTCATCCAACCAAACAAAATACTCCTTCGGAATGCCTGCGACTGCTAAACTCCAAGTCGCTGGCGTCATATCACTTTCCATGGCGGTCGGGGGCGGGTAGAGCAGCAGAATAAGGGAGAAGTTTGATATGAGCAAGGTATCAGTGGAGTAGGGAACTAGTGTCATGTGATCGCAATGACACCTGTTATCCACCATCACCCCAGATCAATACACTGGTGGCGAAGAGTTAAGACAAGGAATTGGATGTGTTCAGTAAGTTTAAATTTGTCTTTCCTAGGTCATTGTGTAATATTAATGGCCAGCAGCATTTGATTTTCACAGGAAAGCAGTTGGACGACTGCATTGCTTTGTGTGACTGCAACATCCAGAGCCCAGCCAACAACCACCCCATCTTCCGCCTGACAGTTGAAAATCCAGCTCGAAAGCTAGTTGCCTTCAAATTAGAATTTTTGGACACCAATGATACAGCGGTGGTAAAAAGTCTGGATGAGGAGGACCTTTATCCTGGCCAAGAGGACCTTCATCCTGGCCAGGAGGACCTTATCCTCGCCAACAATCAGTTTGGGGATGGTAGTCTTCCAGTCAGTCGCGTCTTTATTTTATTTGGTGACTTTTTCCCGCGCTATTATACAACTCACTCAATGTCCTACCCCAACATGCTTGAACAACTCTCGATAGTTGGAGGAAATATATCTAACGTCGGAGGGGACCAAATCAATGACTTGCGCTACAGAATTGTCGTCATCAATGTTCAAAAGGAACATTGTTTTATCTGCCATATCTGCAACGGGTGCAAGCGACTGTGGGGTTGGGTCCGGGCTCTTTTATCTGTAAGCGTAAAGCTCTTTTCCTTTCATCCTGCGCTCATCTTGTGCTAAGCGTTCCGTGCAACGTATTTCGGGGCGAAACGCCCAAGTTCCCGATAGCGCAACAAGCGCGAACCGCGCGTGAACGAATTGTGACGCGCCAGATGAACCGATGGGGAGAAAGATGGAACGGAAGTGGGTGGGGTAGTAGTTGATGCGTTGGACTTGCATTTATATCTTCGTATGCTCACGTTCATATACTTTTTATTTTGCAATGCCGGACTTTCCCATTGTTTTTTCAATTTTTCAATTTGGAGTTACTCTACTACTACTGGGACAGTGAAACAGCATGCCATTGGTTCAGAAAGTACAGGGTATGCGTGTAGTATGAATATGCAAAAGATTTGAGCCAAATTCACGAAGGCAAAAGACTAAAAAAAGGTGACGGTACACATGATGCCGATGTAGTGAAACGAGACCGCCCACCCGCCTTCTCCATGCCCCGCACCATCCACTAGGTCGCGTATGCGCCAGGGAAGATGTCTGTATGGGCATTGGGCGCCTTGATCACGAGTGACAGCGCCCACACGCCAATCAGGGTAACGAAATTTTGATGTGATTTGAAAGCGTTTTGGGATGATCGGATGCGTTCCTGCCCTCAGCTAATGCACGTATAAACTATAGAAAGCTTCGAAATTAGCATTGTGTGAGTGGATCCCGAGCTACGGCTTACCGATGGTCGTCCAGCGCCCGGAATGACGAATAGTTTTTGAGCGGTTTTTTTGCGAATTTTATTAGACGGGGACCTAGGCCCCATCTGGCTGAGTACTATAAAACAAATTTCGAATGATTTGGTTGAGAACTCACCGAGTTATAGCTTGCGCATTGTGAGGTGCGCTAGATAGGCGGACTTTGAGTTAGCGACAAGTATTATGTAATCAGCTGTAATTTATTACAGTGAGTTCCAAAAGTAATGGCCATGCTATTTTTTTTGAGGCGTTTACAAAGGCTTGGTCAGTGCCATGCCATTGTGACTGAGAAACAAGAAATATGGTTTTATATGAGATTTATGCTACAGCCTCCTATTGCAGCTCTATTCTAGGCCTAAATAAATAAATCTGAGCCTTCTAAGTTCTTACAATACATTTTTGTGTTATTATAATGAACTTTTAAGTGACCAACTCTGAATTTATAGCTTAGCTAAGTTAGCTTAGGCTAATTAGTGCTATTTTGGCTGAAATCTTAACAAAAAAATGGGCAATATCAGAACCAAATACAATAATAAAAATTTATTGTTTTCTCTTGTTGTTACAAGCTCTGGCTTGGGAGGAATCACGTTGCAAATAATATGATTTTAAGACTTTCCAAAACAAGCCAACTTTCTAAAACAAGCCAACTTTCCAAAACAAGCTAATATCTCCGATTATCTTGTGACCAAAAAGGAAATTTAATCTGTGCAGTTATTTTGTACTTCCTTCAGTTAGGATGGTATTTCAAGGTGTTGTAAGGTGTGGATAGGTTTATTTAGGCTTAAGGTAGAGCTGCATTATAAATAGCTGACATGAATCACATATAAAACCATATTTCTTGTTTCAATGGCACAGCACTGACCGAGCCTTTGTAAGTGCCTCAAAAAGAAAAAAAATTTGGTGCAGCCATTACTTTCAGAACTCACTGTAAAAGACTCAATTCTTTATCCAGTGAGGGTTTGTAATTGATTAATTAATAAATAAATAAAGTTGATTGCCTATTGTTTTAGGCAACAGATATGATTCTACTTCTGATACTGAAAAATATGATACAGTTGGGGCCATGTGTGGACATGCTTATATAAGCATCCAAACATGGGTTGCCTCAGAAAAGACAAATTACCTGCCCATTATATTCAAAATATTTATACTGGCTGCAATTGTACTCAGAATCAGTTGAAAATTGAACTGCTGACTAATATATTCATTTTGGGCGAGGTGTGATAGTCACATATGACTGCTCTAACTATATAAGGTAATTTTTGATATTGTATACCAAATTTTATGCTGATCACAACTGTGACAGTCACATGTGACCAGTCTAACCATATAAGCTAATTTTACCTAATATGTGCTAAATTTCATACTAATCATTACTAGGTGATAATCCCATCCAGGATAGGATCTAAAGTCCTAGAAAGCCAGGACTGCAGAGATGTTTTTGGAAATGTTATGTGGAATATATCATGATTCATGGAGGGGCCTGAGATCTTGCTATGCTCAGCCCTGCCCCCTCAACTATTGGGTGTCAATAATAGTAATAAGTACTAAAGGAAGAATTGTGATTTTTTATATATGTTGTGCATTTCAGAGAATATTCTCAGGTGGAATATATCACAAAGGAAGCTCAGACCTCACTTTGATTGGCCATACCGGGAATATTTTGTATTAAAAGTCTTAGGTGTACAAATCATAATAGTAGTAGATAGTAAAGGAAGGATCAAGAATGTTTGTGTTGAGTGTCAAAACATTGTAGCCACCTTTTGCGATGTTTCAAATGACTTGCATTGTCCCCATTACAATGCTTTTTGTGCTGCTGATGTTGGTGAGTGTAGTGAAACAACACCTGTAGCACCCCATCTTAAATTTACCTTATATACAATGCTTTCTGTGCCAGTGATATTTGTGAGTGTACTTGTGGAACCCCAACTCTATTGCAATTTATTCACCTTGTCCCCATCACAATGCTTTTTGTGCCACTGATGTAGCACGCCATCTTAATTTACTCACCTTGTCTACCACTTATGTTTGTTTGCTGCACTCATAACACCTACAGCACCCCATGTCACCTTTCCTTATACAAATGTCATTATGTTATAGTTATTATCATTATGCTTGATCTCATACTTGGGTTTTCATACTAATATGCTGAATTTCACTTCATTTATTGCTAAGTAGTTATCAATTTATTGCTATTATTATTTATTTATTTATTGAATTATTACAACAAAATGTCAAATATTATACAAACTACTACAATACAGCACTGCAGAGCTCAAAGAGGTCAGGGTCATGGCAGGAAAGTGATTTGGAGATGAATAGGGTGAAAAGAAGGAGCTGGAGGGGAAAAAAGGCAGGGAGGTAAAGGAAAGTGCCAGAAGAGACCAGGAAGGGAGGGGAAGCAGAGGGAAGGGTGGATCATGGGTGGAGGGAGTGCAGGAGGGATGAAGGGGGGTAGAGGTGGGCTGGATTGGGTGAGGGGAGGGCAGGGAGTGGGGGGGTGAAGCCAGGCTGATTACTCCATGTCAATTCACCTCTAATACAGTCAAAGAAACTGAAAACTCACCTGCTGCAGCAGGGGGTGGGTGCACCACAACCCCTGCTGCCCTCAGAACCCTCCCTGGCACTCAGAAGCAGCTGAATCACATCCATGTTGATCTGGGTGTTGGTGGGGCTGTGAGTGGGGATTGAGGGTCAATTAAGGGCCCAAAACTTGCCTGGAGGGGCTTGATGATTCATAGAGGGACATGGGACAGTTGTGGGGCAGCAGGGAAAACAGGGAGCTGGGAGGAGAGTCTGGGGAGAGGTCCGGGCTAGGCTCTGGGGATGACAGAAAGGGCGTAGGCAAAGATGGCTGGCCAAATGGAGGCCAAATGGGGGCAGATATGGTTGGACGTGTCAAAAACCATGTTTGAACACATTTTCCTGCATGGTTACTCGGAAACAGCAATAAGGGGCATAACTGGGGGTGTACATGCAACAGCCATTGCATGGCGCACATTTTCAATTGTCTATTGTGTCTCCACTTGGTGTTGGATGTGCTTGTGGCGCTCCATGTTGGACGTAGCTGTTGGGGCCGTTTTGGGGCATTCTGAGCACAGTTCTTCATCTGGATTTGGTGGGGCATGGGTTTTCAAGTGCGTTGGGGTTGTAAAATGAGTGTGGGGGTAACAGGTTAATGAAATATGAAGAAGGCACAAAGAGGTGGGGATGTTGAACCCCATGTGACATGAGTGTGACAACATGACAAAATGACAAAGCTGTCGAGTTCTGCAGACCTGGAGGTGCAACTGGGACTAGACAATAAAATTGAGGTGTGGAAGACATTTGGGAGGACCTAGATAGTAGCTGGAAAGTGGAATATACTGGGAAATGCTGCTGATGGTGGCGCAATAAGCTGAGCCACTGAAGAAAGGTGGTAAAAGTACTGGAAATGAAGCTGAAACCTGTTGAATCCCTCACAGAGAGAGGGTCTAAGTATGGGGTGTGAGGACTTATCCAAGGGAGGTCTCAAGCTCCTGATAGAGATGAGGTGAAAGGGAATCCAATCCTGTATTTGTACTTGTTGTACTACCATAAGTACATAACAAAAACTAACCAATAAAATAAGTGAAATATCACCAATCAGAGCTCAGACACACAGCATACATATCACCATCCCACCCCATTTTGGATCACCCCTAGCCAGTCTACACCCTCCACAACTCATTCCCATTGAGAATGAGTCTCAAGACTGCACGTTCCAGCTCTCTGCCCAACTAGCTCCACCCTCCATTTTGATCCACCAAATCATCCCATCCTACCCCATTTTCAAACACCCTTGGCCAGACTACACCCTCCACACCTTGTTCCCATTGAAAATGAGCAACCAGAGGGTCTCAAGACCTCGCGTTCTGGCTGTCTGTGCAACCACCACCATCAACCCATTTTCTACCACCAGGACACCCCTTTCCACCCTATTTTTGACAACCCCTGGCCATTCTACACCCCCATGCTGTTATGTGAATGTTTGTTTTACCAAGAATTACCAGAGTTGACTTTGTTTAGGTACCTTCTTGTTGTTCGTGGGTTTCTAATATCCAAGTAACCTATCAGAAAGGGGTATATGTACTGTACGAGTGAATAGAATATATTAGTGAGGTCTCTTCAATTAAGAATTGAGACTTTGAGTAGGTATGAATAGCGATTGGTGAGTGTGATGTACTGTGTTGAGAATAGTGGCCAAATAGTCGTGGAACAGATTGGTAATCTGTATCACATGACCTAGAACTCAAACACACCTGTCCAATGAATAATGCTGAAGCATAGCAGTTATTCTACTTAGCACAAGAAACTTCTAGTAGATTTAGCTAATAGTATAAAAGCTCTCTCAGAGAGAGGTAAATATAATTCAATTCCACATAAATTACTTAGCGGTGGAGAGGTACCGAGGTACCTCTCCGGGGGCTCACGCAGGACTCGAGAGGTAAGACAGGATGGATAGGATGATAGACTGACTACTACATCAGGAAGGCTACTAACTAGGTCAACCGTGGGAGCCTGGTCACGTGACTGGCAGGTCCCACTACTCCAAGTGCCCCTTTTCCTCATGGCGACACCCTCGTCGCCAACTGCTACAGAAAAGAACACAAAACAAACAGAAACTGACCAAAAAACTCTCAAGCCACAACTCCCAGTCCCTCAGAATGCCTCGAATCAAGGCCGGGGCCTTATATCGTGAAGCGGGAAGTTGTCCTCGCGCAGGGGGCGATAGATGACCAGACTATACAAGACTCTCCTCAAACTCAATACTCTTCGAATGCCTCCCTCGCAAGGGTTCAGGCTCACAACGCAAGGCCAAAGATCCTTCGAATTGTCCTAGCAAGTACTTAGTGCAGTGTGAAGGTTCAGGTGGTCCAAAATATAACTGTATTGGTGAAGATCGGGTAAATGGGTGCATGAATATAGTGTAGTGACGGCTTGTAGGCAGACTTTAATTGACATCCAGTGTGGGGGGAACGGGGGACGAGGCTATAATAAAAGCTATAATACTGATGGGGCATAGGGTTGTACTTAACAAGGCATAGTATCCCGATGCGTTCGGGTCGGCGTGGGGTACATTACGCTGTTGGGTTGTCCAGGGTAGTCACCATGGTCGAGAACGGGGCCACGGGGAGCTGAACGAGGGTTCGCGGGGCCAGGTATGGTGTAAGAAACCTGCTGGGGGTGGTGACGTGGTGGAACGCGGTGGGGTTCTGGGAACGGTGGGCACAGTCCATTCGTGGTATTGGAGTGCTCCGGGATGGTGAATGGGTGGGCTGCAAGCTTCGTGAGTCGACCTGGGGCTGGCTCTGTTGGCAGAACGGGGCCGCGCGATGGTGACTTGGCGTGTGGTCCGGGTGTCTGAAAATGACGGCGGGGGCTTGTTTGGTGCAATGGGGGAACCGGGGGTTGTGGGTGGCGGAACAAAGGTGCGGGGAGTCGAATGGGTCCGTGTGGGGTCTGGCTACACGAAGAAACGGGGGGTCCAACGTTGGTGATGTGGCGGATCCGCGTAGTGACCAACAAGGGCGGGACGGCTTCGTTTGGGGCAACGAAGCGCGGTGGGGGTTTCTGCCAGGTGGAACGCGGGCACGGGGGGTTTAGCAAGCGTGGGAGGGGTGGTAACGCGCGGAAAAACGGGGGTTGCGAGATGATGACGTGGTGGTACGCGGTATCCAAAATGGACGGCGGCGGGGGGTTCTTTCGAGCAGAACGTGGGCACCGGGTCGTCGAGCGTGAACGCGGGGGCCTGGATGGATACGTGTGGGCCGGGGAACACTAAAATATGAAGGGTTGAAAATAGGTCGCACGGCTGTACACGGGCGGCCGTTGGTGTTGAAAACGGACGTCGAGGGCGCTTCCGGAGCGACGTGGGGCAAGGTGGGGCCGTGAAACGTTGAACGAAGGCAGTGGGGGGTCGTCTTGGGCCTGTGAAGGGTGAAAAGCTGGGCGTGAATAAGGTGACATGGCCTGGCTGGGTGTTCAAAATGGGTCGCGGCCGCGTTTTTGGGGCGACATGGGCGTTGCTGGGTTGAACGAGAGTGCCAGGGGGTAAACTTGAGTACCATACGACCGAGAATAAAAGAAAATCTGCGGTTGCGCAGCGGTGGGTGGTGAGGCCAAAAAGGTCGTCTCGCAAGAAAAAGCAGCAAAGAAAGGCAAAAGAGAGAAGAAAGTCCAAAAAAGCAAGCATCAGTGAGTCGAAAACACTCTCATCACCACGTTGGAGAGGTACCGAGGTACCTCTCTGGGGGCTCACGCAGAACTCGAGAGGTAAGACAGGATGGATAGGATGATAGACTGACTACTACATCAGGAAGGCTACTAACTAGGTCAACCGTGGGAGCCTGGTCACGTGACTGGCAGGTCCCACTACTCCAGCGGTCAACAACCACTGCACTACCATATATTCCAATAGGTTATGAGGCCTGAATGGTGTCATGACCCCAAATGGTTTGGGGTTTAATGTCATGGGTTTACCATTGGACCATGGACTTACATATTTAAGTGCAAGACTATGGATGCACACCTACACTCATTAGTACCTATTCTATGCCTTTCCACATTATGCATGCTAGTGAACAGACACAAATAGCATATATGCTTACCTTCATATTATTTAAGATGACTTCACTAGCAATGCCCAGACCTAGCCTTTTATGTATAGTGCACAGAGGCACATCCCCCACTTATTAGTATTTATTATATATTTTGCTGCATTATGCGTGCAAGGAGACAAGCACAACTAGTATTCTTACCTATATTAGCAGTAATGGATTGATTACAAATCTTGTTTACTTGTATTGATTAAAAGTGACTCAGCTAGATAATGGGAAATGATTAGATAAGATGTGAACAAGAGGATGATAAGATAGTGATAATATAGGATGCATCAGAGAGTGATTGTGATAGTTTGCTTACATAAAGACAATGGAGGTCTATTGTTCTGAACAGTCCATTGTTCTAAACAGTCCAAATGGAGATAGAGCCCATTGTTCACAGCCTCTTTGATGCCATCTATTGTTCTCATGACTCAGTCCAATTGTTCTCACTTTCCCATTGTTCTCAGTCCCCCATTGTTCTCCAATAGTATAAATAGGGCCCCCAAATTGCAGTAGACAGTAGGATTTCCCCCCTCACCAATCAGTAGTCAGTCTTAGTCTGGGTTCATACAGTGTGTTTCCTCATTCTATTAGTACTAGTAGTCACTAGTGAATATTAGTATTTTCAGTACATCACGCTCTCCAATTGCCATTCATACCTTCTCAAAGTCTGAATTCTTAATTGAAGAGACCTCACTATTACATTCTATTGACTCATAGAGTACATATACCTACAAACCCCTTCCTGATAGGTTATTTGGATATTAGAAACCCATGAACAACAAGAAGGTACCTGAACAAAGTCAACTCTGGTAATTCTTGGTGAAACAAACATTCACATAACAACAGCTGTAATGGAAACATGATCATGCACCTCCAAACATCGCAGTACCACCTAGTATACTAAGTCGACTATGATGGACGAAGTCATGCACACATCGGGATCCTACCGGATTGAGTTATTGAAGGGAAACAATTGGATGCTGTGGAAGAGATGAATGTTAGCCATGCTTCGGGATCTTGGGTTAGAGACATACATCAATGCAGAATCAACAGCCCCTGCTCTGGTGGACGCTTCCCATCCAACAGCAGTGGAATCTGAGGTGATGCAGAACCTGTTTAGTGGGCCAGTGCTGTGCATGGCATGAACGAGTTCATTTTTTCCCCTCCTCACTTTCATCATAGCAACCACTCACCATAGCAACATAAAAAGTACAAAAAATAAAACTGCATAGCATGTTATTTGCTTCATCATTATCTACTATTCTCAGCCAAAAAAGAGAGCAACATGTCAACTGTCAAATACAACTGTCTTTAAATAGTATGATAACAATTGACTTACATTTGCTCAACCCTACTTCTCTATAACCTTGCTGCACAACCGATGATAACATGAAGATAGCTAGCTGTGCTTAAGTGGGCTAAAGTTACGAGTTCTTCCATTTATGGAAGACTCGTTCTTATGAGTCCAGGATATATGGCAGTTTGTCAGTAATTAATTAACTAATTGATTAATTAATGTTTGAAATCAACCATAGAGCCAAATTTTGCATTTCTGACCCATTTTTTTTGGAAAAATTCAGGAATAAACTAGATTTTTGAAATTTCATCCTCAAATATTTTCATGAATATAGGATTTATTTTGAGGTTGTAAAAAATCAAAAACCTCTCCAAAGGAGCAGAAAAAAAATTTGTGTGACACGGAATTTGATCCAAAAAGGAAATTGTCACAGTCAGTCACGGAGTCTTTCTCAGTATTCCCAGTCTCAAATCTCTACCCGCGGATCATGCCCCACAAGACTGAGTGAGGAGCAGTCATGTAGGACCAAATGGACTGTAAGTACAGCCCCACAAGTGGTCCGATGTGTCCTGTTGAGTTGTACTGACCCCCTCCTCCTCATGCCCCCCCAAACCAGATCTCTACCCCCCGAAGTCGGACAGCCAAACCACTGTAGGATCTGTTAGGAGGGACACACTGGACTGTAAGTACACCCCCAGAAGTGGTCCGATGTCTCCCATTCAACCACACTGACCCCTCCTCCTCCTGCCCCCCCATACACCAGATCTCTACCCCCCGAAGTCGGACGGCCAAATCCTGTAGGAAGCAGTTAGGGGGGACCCAATGGAGTGTAGGAATGGCATCAAACATGGTACGATGTTTCCTGTTGAGTCATGGTAACCCCCTCCTCCTCATCCCCCCCACATCCCAGATCTCTACCCCCCGAAGTCGGACGGCCAAACCCTTTGGGGACCAGTTAGGGGGGACCCAATGGAGTGTAGGAATGGCATCAAACATGGTACGATGTTTCCTGTTGAGTCATGGTAACCCCCTCCTCCTCATCCCCCCCACATCCCAGATCTCTACCCCCCGATGTCGGACCACCACACCACTTGAGGAGCGGATGGGGGGGACCCAATGGACTGTAAGTACACCCCCAGACATGGTCCAATGCCTCCCATTCAACCACACTGATCCCCTCCTCCTCCTGCCCCCCATACACCAGATCTCTACCCCCCAAAGTCGGACCACCACACCACTTGGGGACCGGTTCGGGGGGACCAAATGAACTGTAAGTACACCCCCACAAGTGGTCCGATGTGTCCCGTTGAGTTGTACTGACCCCCTCTTCCTCATGCCCCCCATATATGAGATCTCTATTCCCTGCAGCCGAGAGGTCAGTACTGACATGTAGTTTCATTAGTTTCCTTAGTTTTCCTAGCTGCGTAGCATAGAAGGGTGGCTATCTGAGCCATGGAAGGTGTGATTGTGCAGTCTGTGCATGATTCCCTTTCACCCTTCTGAAATCAACGGAGGGGGATGGCTGTCTGGGCCGTGGAGGGTGTGGTTGTGCAGTCTGTGCACGGCCCTCCTTCAGTCTCCAATATAAGTCACCAGAGGGGGCAATCTGTGCCATGGGAGTTGTAATTGTGCAGTCTGTGCATCATTCACTTTCACCCTCTGGATGTGTGGTTTTGAGGATGGTCTCACTGGACCCTTCGATGACTCGAGACCGGGACTTCGTCAGACCTCCCTTGAGACTTGTCCAGAAGGACACTCAGTAAAATTAAATAAGGGTGATCTCTCTGAGGACATGACACTATGACTTTGTCAGATGTCCTTTGAGACTTGCTATATTTGTGTAAATAATGTTTTTTCTTATTAAATCAGGACATGCATATATACAACAAATGAGATGGTGAGTACTAGCCAGGTATTGTTAATAGGTGCATTGGAGAAGCATCTTTACCAGAAAACAAGTCGACACATCATACAATGATTACAAGTTCTTCCATTTATGGAAGAATTGTTCTTATCAGTCCAGGATATAGGGCAGTTCTTCAGTAATTAAATAATTTAAATTATTAAATTATTGATTAATGTTTGAAATCAACTATAGAGCCAAATTCTGCCTTCCTAACCTGTTTTTTTGGAAACAAATCATGAATAAACTAGATTTTTGGAATTGTGTCCTCAAATATTGTCAGGAATATAGGATTTATCTTGAGGTCATAAAAAATAAAAAACCGCTCCAATGGATGAGAAAAAAAAATTGTATGACGCGGAATTTGATTGAAAAAGGAAGTTGTCACTTTGTGTCACAGGAGTCTCAGCTCTCAACTCCCCGACTTCTTCCACAGTCAAGACCCGCTGTCCCAGCGATTTCGACCATGGCTGACATGAATCAACCTCCTGCACCTCGTTTGGATTGAAAATGAATGGTCGGGGGGCTTTAGGCCCTCACGTTCCGGCTGACTGCGCAACCACCACCACCACCACCCCATTTTCTACCACCAGGACACCCGCTCCCATCCTGTTTTCGACCACCCCCAGCTAGCCTACACTCCCCGCACTCCGTTTCCATTGAAAACGAGCGACCAGGGGGTCTCAAGCCCTCAAGCCCAACCACCACCAGACTCCCTTTTTCTACTACCACCCCATTTTCACCCACCAGGATGTCCCTTCCCGCCCCGTTTTCGACCACCCCCAGCCAGTACATGCCCCCCGCGACTCATTTCTATAGAAAAGGAGAGGCTGGGGGGTCCAAATCCCTTGTGTTTCTGCCTTCTGCCTCACCAGCCCACCCCTCTTTTTTTGTTCACCAGGACCAGTCCCCCCCACCCCATTTTTGACCAACCCTGGCCAGTATATGTCCTCCGCGCCCCATTGCCATAGAAAACGAGAGGCCAGGGGATCCTAATCCCTCGCGTTTCCACCTTCTGCCCCACCAGCCCTCCCCATCTTTTTGACCACCAGGACAGTTCCTGCCCCATTTTCATCCAACCCCGGCCAGTACTAGTCCCCCATGCCACGTTTCCATGGCAAACAAGACAATGGGGGGTCTGGCACCCTCACTGCCATCTTCTGCCCCAACAGTCTCCCCTTACTTTTTTTGACCACCAGGATGACCCACCCCATTTTCGACCATCCTCCGGCCAGCCCCTGCACTTCGTTACCATAGAAAATGAGAGGAAAGGGGTTTCGAAGCCCATGTTTCCACCTTTTGCACCCCCTCCCTCACCTTCTTTGTATCTAGTAAACTGACACCCAAAGTGGTATTATCACATTATGCTGTCAGATGAAGTCCTGTGAAGAAGATTGTAGGGAGAAACTTGTTTAGTTTTTCAAGGGCTAGAAGTGCATATACTGTGTTTTCCTTTATTTTTGTCCTTTGAGTTGTGAGTGCCATGAATTATTAAAAGGCTGTAAATCTTGGCCAAAACAATATCTTGTGGTGGGAAATGACATTGTGGGGAATGACTCTGAATACAAAATGATGAAAGAACTCGTTCATGCCATGCGAAGCACTGGCCCACTAAACAAGTTGCATATGGCATGAACAAAGTCTTGTTTCTGTCATTGGATTTTTATTTCTATGATTATTATGAACATCAATAAGTGATTTTACTTCAAATATATAATTAGCATATAATATATATAGTGATATCACATTGAATTATATGTTTTAAGTAAAAATATCATTAGATCATCTGAGTTACACTAATTTCTGCTTATATGGCCGATATTTCCATATATAGTAGTAGTAGTCACATGTGACTATAACTCCTGTGATCAGCTTAAAATTTAGCATATATGGTATAAAATTGCCTTATATGGTTAGACTGGTCACATGTGACTGTCACCATTGCAATCAGCAAAAAATTTGCTATATAATATCAAAAATTACCTTATTTGGTTAGATTGGTCACATGTCACAGTCACACCTGACCCGAAATGATAATCTTAGTCAGCAGTTCGATTTTCAGCTGATTCTGATAAGAATTGAGACCAGTACGAATATTTTGAATATAATTGGAAGGTAATTTGTCTTTGTTGCAACAACCCATATTCAGATGCTTATGTAAGCTTGTCCACACATGGCCCCAACTGTATCTGATTTTCCAGTATCAGAAGTAGAATCATATCTCTTGCCCAAAAAAAATTTCTCTATAGGCGATCATAGAACATTAATTAATTAATTACGAACCCTCACTGGTCCTGGTTTGATAAAGAACGAGTCTTTTAATAAATTAAAAGAACTCGTAAATAGCACGGCAGAGACACCAAGATGAGGACACGGATCAAGCTTGGAATTGGCAATGCGGAAATGATACATATCATTGGTGCATACACATGTGGAAGCAGCTAACCTTGGTAAAGGAATCCAGGGGGAAGCTTGGAATATTAGCGATGTGAGGCACATTGTACCAGTCAATTTATGAAGAAGGATTCAACCTAATCGAGCACATATTGAAGCTCCAGAAACTGTAGGAGGAGCTCCACTTGATGGGAAGCCTCATTTCCAATGAAGACTTCATGACGATACTTGTATCCTCCTTAACATTGGTGTACTTAGGCTTGAAGAAGGATGGAACATCACTGACATCACACAAACTAGTCGCGATCCTATTAGAGGAAGACCACAGGCACCATGAGTGCAGTGGAGATCCTAACAATGTCACTATGCATGGGAGGTTCACTGGAAAGTATGACAGAAGGGTAATGGAAAGCAGAAGGTGGCTGATTCCAAGACAGAATGCTTCAACTGCCATAAGAAGGGACATATAGCGAAGGACTGCTGGTCTAAAGGTGGAGGAAAGGAAAGGCAAGGGTCAAAAGGGAAAGGAAAGGGTACCAGAAAGGGTGGAAACCACTAGAACCAATCAAATCAAGCTGTGGACAATGTCAATAATATGTTACAGGATGTAGCATACAAAGTGAATACAGAAAACAATTCAAACTATGATTGGTTACTGGATTCCAGAATGACAAGTCACATCAGCAATTTCCAAAATGCATTCATCATGTACAAAACTCTGGATGAAGCTACCATTCAAGGACTAGGAAAGGTAGCTGCTCGAGCTCTTGGTTGCAGAACCATTGTTTTATACTTCACAGTGGACGGAAGGGACATACAACATCAGCTACGAGATGTACTACATATACCGGAGTCACAGAACTTGCTACTACCGCTGAGCTGATTCGATGAAAGTGGCAGATGGGTTAACTTCTGCAACGGAATATGCAGGCTCTACACGAAGAAGAAGAACTTGTCAGAATAGGCTGGAAAGATGGATGAATATACCGTCTGAACACCCAAGTGCAATCCCACATGCCAGAAAAGGCAAACGTAGTCATGCTGAAGAAAATGTCTTGCGATGAATGGCACCGCCTATACGGACACATCAGAATGAGTGGACTTGAGACCCTGCAGAGAAAGGGGTTAGTCACAGGTCTAGAAATTGACCAAGGGAGTGTCCCTTCCCAAACCTGTGAGGCTTGCATTCAGGCAAAGGATGCCATCCAGCCATTTTCTAAAGAGACCAATGGATGATCGAAAGTCACTGGAGAGTGGACTTTGAGTGATGTCTGGGGCCCAGCATGCATAGAGTCTATTGGAGGATCAAGATACTATATCTCATTCACAGACGACATGGTACGCACCATAACCACTTTATTCATAAAATGGAAAAGCCAGGCAACAGAACGCATCAAGGCTTACGTTAACATGATCGAGAAGAAGTTCGATCGAAACCCTAAATATTTGTGGTTCAATAACAGAAAGGAACTCATCAACAAGGAAGTTGAGAGATGGGCAGCAAAGAAGGGAATTGTCATTGAAACAATGGCCCCTTACTCACCCTCGCAACACAGAATGGCAGAAAGATTTAATTGCACATTACTGGAGTTAGCCCACATGATGTTGATTGCTACACCACATTCCTTTGGCCAGAAGCTGTTGCACATGCAGCATACATTCAAAACCAATCCCCCACCAAGGCTCTAGATGGAATGACTGTGCATGAAGCCTGGACTGGCAAGAAGCCAGATGTATCACATTTCTGGGAGTTTGGATGCAATGTTTGGGTCTTATATCAAGGCGGAAAGAGATTGAAGCTGGCACCACGATCAGTTAAGATGAAGTTCATAGGATTTGTGGAGTCACAGAAGGCTATTCCACACAACGATGCCACAATGCGGACTGTTAAAACATCATGGAATGTTGCATTTCACGAGGATGGGGCATTTGTTACATTTCCAACTCCGCTTCCGACCCCGATGCCCATTCCAATACCTACCATGACGATTCTACACTGCCACCTTCCTTTTTTATTTCATTTTGTCCTTTGTCTTTGTTTCGATGTCATTGTTTCTTCATTCGGACATCCTTGTACTTTCTTGTTCTTGTTCTCTTTTTGTCCCACCTTCTAGAACAATCCAGACCGACCATGGACATATCCATGTGACCTCGTTGTACCCGAATAGTTTCCTTGCCGACGGATGTCACCGACATTGTCTTTTCCCTTCGATATCTTGTTTACGCTATCCCACGACAAACCGATCACAATGGCTGTACTCCCGAAACAGCTCATTACCGTAATTATCATTGGCAGCATCGCCATCACTTTCCTGATCGGTTTCTACCTTGTTATGATCTATCTTTGGCATCGGCACCGAAACCCTTCCGCCATTGATACTTCTGACTTCCACCTCGACAATATATCGACACGTAATTGACAATTGCCATTCCCGGATATTTGGTTTCCATATTCATACCCTGTGCCCACCATTATCCTCCCTGACGATCCGACGACATTCCTCACCTGCATGCGAACTCTGGACAATCCCCGATCACAAGACATTTCACTGTTCTCTCTAATCCGACCATCGCCGGAGCATACTCTTTTAGACTTCGACCACAGACCATACGACTTCCCAAACAGTGAACCAACCCCTATCGCATATTGTTCGCACGACACCGCTTCAATGCAGTACCCGACGACTTGTTCCCACAGCTTGTCACTCGTGCCATGACTCGACACCTGGACCCACGTTCATTTATCCTTTTCCATCATGATCTCGATACCTCCCACACTCGTTTACAATGATACCCTTTCTTGGACGAATACCGACATCAAGTGGACCTTCTTGTTCCACAAACAGGACAAGACATCGCTCCTCGATACGTCATCAACACAGACATCGTCATCCGGTACAGCTTGTGCTGTTCACATGTCTGACCTCGACTAGCCCACCGTCCTAGTTGGTTTTCCTTCCACACATTCCTTTGTTTTCTTTCATGCAAACCTTGCCATTACATCCACACCACCTCAAGACATTCTCATCACCAATCCCACACTGGATGATACCCATCTTCGACCCGACCGTGCAATGCACTTGCTAGATTGCACACTTGCTTGTTACAGCAAGTGTAGACCCCGAATAGGCAATTCTGCACATCACATGATCCGATGACAAATCATCCGAGTCATCTGGACCTCACCTCTCCCTCAATGACACCCGGGCCTCCAGTTGGATCGCGAGAACATCGACATGAGGACGCCTCATGTGTGCCTCATGGTGAACACATGGTAGAGTTGGACATGTTATGGCTTCATGGTTGTATTTCTATTTACCTCCCCTCAAGACCAGTCACTATATATACTGTTCTTGTTGTTGGTTCGGACTTTTTCTTCTTTTCCTTTCTTTACGTTTAGTCTGGTTCTTGGGGCAGACTCATCTTGTTTTGGGTAACCCCCACGGCTCGCAATGACACTAGACCTTGACCCCCCCTGTTAGCAGTGTTGTCTTAGCTGTAAGCAACAATGAAAGCTGCTGTTCTCCCCTCTGGAAGCCGATTCCCTGTTAAGTTGATTGTTGCCGGAGCCCGCTGCAGAAGCGATCCGTAACAGCATTGCAGGAAGTCTGGATTGTATCCAACTTACTGGGTTTGCAATGCGAGGGGGAGCAGAGTGAATCTGACGACTCGCAAACTCTGGAACCACTGGAACCTGCAACAGAATCACTGGAACACACCAGAACGGCACCGGAAAGGGCTATTCGCAGACCGGAAAATGAAATAACATCATACCCACCAAGAGCAACATGGAGAGTCAATCACAACTACCAACAGTTAAACAACCCGCGTGCACAACTGACACAATGTGAGATACACAAACCGCTTAACATACGAAGACCAATGGAATCATCCACAGCAAAACAAAAGGAAAAAGTTAGTGTGGAAACAACCATAGCATATGACTTCTTGAGCGCAATGCAGCAGGATAGCAGTCTCACCAACAAGGACCCATGGGATTTGAAGGAAGCCAGGGAAGCCATGGATTGGGAGAACTGGAACGTAGCAATGAAAGAAGAATTCAATCAGCTACAAGAAAAAATGGGTGTTTGAACTCATGGACATACTGGAAGGGCGGGAAGCCATCAGAAGCAAGTGGGTTTTCCACTGGAAATGCGATGAGATGGAACATTTGCTCCTATGATGCAGTTTGAGACGTTATGGACATTGCTCGCATATTCCGCAGTCAAGGATTGGGATATTCAGCAGATGGATATCAAAGGCGCATACCTTAATGGATGGGTGAAGGAGGAGCTGTACATGAAACAGCCGGCAGAATTTGAGGATGGAACCAGACGGGTTTGCCACCTCATACACCCTATATATGGTCTCAGACAAGCTGGAAACATATGGAACATGGATTTCAATAACACATTGAAAGAATTTCATTATACAAGATTGTGGACCGACTACTGTGCATACTACTATTGGGAAGGTGAAAACTTCTCCATTGTGCTGGTATGGGTTGACAACCTTACGGCTTATGCAAACAACCAAGTGATGACTCAGCAGATAATCAACCAGTTGAAAGAAAAATACATGGTAACGGTCATCGGAAATCCAATGTTACTGCTCGGAATCCATATCAAACAAGACCACCAACAATGGAAAGTCACCATATCACAAAGCCGTTATATCCAGAAGATACTTGCAAAGGCCGGAATGAAGGATGTGAAACTGGTATCAACCCCAATGGATCAGAATGTGATCCTACAAATAAACAAAACTGAAAATGACCAGAGTGAGCGGAAACGCACCTCAATTGAGTATGCAACACGAGTCGGAGAGCTCTTATATGCTGCACATGCAACAAGACCTGATATCATGTATGCAACTGTAACTGTTGTGCAATTCACATGGAACCCGAGTCCAGAACACTGGACAGCACTTAAAAGGATATTCTGCTACCTAAAGGGAACGATGGATCACAAACTAACATACAGTGGAAAGGACCAATGGATTACAATGGAAACCGTTCATTACATCGATGCCAATTTGGGATCCAACCCGCACTGGAAATCCATTAGCGGATATGTGTTCATGATTGCAGGGGGAGCCATAGCTTGGAGCTTGAAGAAGCAGAGCACGATTGCATTGTCAATGGCCGAAGCGGAATATGTTGCTGCTACTCATGCCATGAAACAGCTAATCTGGCATAGAAACTCATTGAAGGAATTAGACCTATGGTTGGATGAAGGATCAATTTTACAATCTGATAATCAGGCTGCAATTGCTATATCGCACAACCTGGAATTCCACGTGCAGACAAAACATATAGATATCAATCTACATTTCCTATGAGATCATGTCACATCTGGTATCCTCAAAGTCACATATATTCCTTCCAAAGAAAATCTAGCAGACATATTTACGAAAGGGTTACTTTGCCTACTTCATGCAAAGTTCACAACCAAACTTGGTTTATTGACCAGAGAGGAACCGGAAAGAGTGGAACATGTAATGGAATACATGGATGATGTTTACCATGACCCAGAACAAGTCGAAGAGTATTTGACCAAGGGGGAAGTGTTGGGAATAGTGGCCAAATAGTCATGGAAAGGATTAGTAATCTGTATCACATGACCCCAGAACTCAAACACACCTGTCCAATGAATAATGCTGAAGTGCAGAAGTTATTCTACTTACCACAAGAAACTTCTAATAGATTTAGCTAGTAGTATAAAAGCCCTCTCAGAGAGAGGTAACTATAATTCAATTCCACATAAATTACTTAGCAGTCAACAACCACTGCACTCCATATATTCCAATATACTGAAAATACTAATATTCACTACTGGAATATAAAACATGGACCAATGAATACTGATAACAATATTCACCAGTTTAATATGAATTCTTTGGCTACAGGGCCTATTCAATCAAGAGTATCTCTGGGTATTACAATATCTGACTTAAATCCAAAGCTTCAAACATACATTGGCTACTAGTTCAAGGATATCTTTAATACCTTTTGAATACTCTGTTTTGTTTAGGATGAAACCTTAACCATATAAGTCTATCTAGCTGACTAATGCTGACTAATGAATTGATTGGACTGAGTGAACTGAGTGAATTCTCCTTGCTGACAAGGGGATCTCACAGAATACTAGAATGAGAGTGAACTGGTGTAGATTACAAGCACTAGCTACTACAATGAGTGACTATTAGTACTAATAGAATGAGGAAACACACTGTATGAACCCAGACTAAGACTGACTACTGATTGGTGAGGGGGGAAATCCTACTGTCTACTGCAATTTGGGGGCCCTATTTATACTGTTGGAGAACAATGGGGGACTGAGAACAATGGGAAAGTGAGAACAATTGGACTGAGTCATGAGAACAATAGATGGCATCAAAGAGGCTGTGAACAATGGGCTCTATCTCCATTTGGACTGTTTAGAACAATGGACTGTTCAGAACAATAGACCTCCATTGTCTTTATGTAAGCAAACTATCACAATCACTCTCTGATGCATCCTATATTATCACTATCTTATCATCCTCTTGTTCACATCTTATCTAATCATTTCCCATTATCTAGCTGAGCCACTTTTAATCAATACAAGTAAACAAGATTTGTAATCAATCCATTACTGCTAATATAGGTAAGAATACTAGTTGTGCTTGTCTCCTTGCACGCATAATGCAGCAAAATATATAATAAATACTAATGAGTGGGGGATGTGCCTCTGTGCACTATACATAAAAGGCTAGGTCTGGGCATTGCTAGTGAAGTCATCTTAAATAATATGAAGGTAAGCATATATGCTATTTGTGTCTGTTCACTAGCATGCATAATGTGGAAAGGCATAGAATAGGTACTAATGAGTGTAGGTGTGCATCCATAGTCTTGCACTTAAATATGTAAGTCCATGGTCCAATGGTAAACCCATGACATTACATACAAAACCATTTGGGGTCATGACAGTGCTCCATTTCCATTGCAAACAAGTTACTGGGGGGTCTCAAAACCTCGTGTTCTGGCTGTCTGTGCAACCACCACATCAACAAACTGTACATAAACTCTTTGACTTTTTAACTTATTTGGTCAAGCACAAGTAAAAAAGTAAAAAAGTGGAAAAGCTAACATAGACCCATATGCCTGTTCTGAGAATGCCCACAAGTTCAACTTCACAGAAAAAGTGACAAAAAGTTTTCAAAGGTAGAAGGTGTGCACCACGCAAGATGGAGTCAAGGTGAATCACCTGAATGGAATGTCGACCATCTATAGATTGCTCACGCTGCAATTTCCACATTCCAGTCACTTTGTCACGTTCCGGAATATCATCTTGATGAATAATCCAAGTGACAAGGGCACATGGGACTTCCTTGCCATGATAGGGATCAAAATAGGAAAAAAGGAGCCACACTCGGGCAACCAGAAGCCCACCCATGGCCTCCATTTTGTCACCAACAGTGACAAAAACAGTGTCAAAGTGAGGTGAACCACTGTGATTGGGGTGGATGACTTCTCGATGCATCCCAGCTGCTCCACATAAATCACTAGGGGCATATAATTCCACTTTAGCCGAATGGAAAACACGAATGGAACAATCCAATGATTCGTCAAGGGATGCCAGAGGGTTAGAGCCTGGATCGTTCTGTTTGTGGATAAATGTTTGAAGAGTGCGAGGAAAGTCAGGCTGATGAATGAATGCAGCAAGTTCCGTGAGATGGGAAGAATATTTGGTCTCTAGAATTAGAAATCAGCAAACAATCTTTGAGAATGTTTAGAACCTATGATGTTGAGAGGCAAGCCATATATTAGTCTTTGTTCTTGGGCTGGGAACTGGTTCTACATCATTGTCAGTTTCATCTTCGCTATCTGATCCATCACTCAAGTCTATTGATGCACTGCTCCAAGGAAAAATCGGTGGCAATCTTCCTGCAAACTGCCGAGCCATGTAGTCAGCCACACTCCCAACTAGCATACCACACTGTCTGAATACACATTGCAGTGCTGTACATGTGAGAGTTGTGACCATTTGAGGTAATGGTTTGTTGTGGCTAGATCGGCACCACAGATCCTTTACAGCTTTTTTATGCTTTGCTTTGGCCTGCGAAGTGCAGGTACCATTTGGAGAGCCAAACTGCTCAATTTCATTTGGGTAATGCATCAGAGCATGTTGATGTGGGAGGGAAATGTCTTTCCAAACACCTGTTGTAATAAAAATTTGCCAAAGTCAATAGAAATCTGAAAGATGTTGCTAAAAGGTGACAATGTCCGAGGTGTCAATTATGTTGTGTCAAACGATGTAGCAACAGTTCATAAACGCAGAGATCCATTGGACCATCTCATCTGGGATGTGACCATGGATTGCCGCAATGTATACCTTGGACTATAATTAGTGAAACATCTTACTGAGATATAAATGAAACTCACCTTCATCAATGCCTTGGAATCATCACCTGTCCATTGATTGAAGTCTCAGCCATCTGGGAAGCAGCGAAGCCCTGGATATGATGGAACAGCCGATATCCTAACTGTAGTTAATTTCCAATCAAATGGGGTTGAATGAATAAGGCCTATCTACAGACCATGTCCTGGATGATGTGGAGTCCATGGGCTTTTCTATGGTGAAGGATGATATATTCCTGCACCCACAATACTAAATGATCTTTGAAGACACCTTTGATGAGTTGATGCAGTAGATTGGGGGTGATAAGTTCATGAATGTTAGCATGTGGAAATCCATGGGTAAATGGCTGATGAAACCATGATTGAGACGTCTTGACAAACAGGAAAAACCACTCACAACAACATCAGACCATATCCCATACTTGTCCCAAATGGTGCTGGGGTCAAATACCTCCAAGAGGAAGTCAGCCTTCTCATGTGTTCGTAGATGGGCACTAAAATCATCCAGGTTGTCCAGGTGGGCATCACATCTATGTAGTTGTATATCAGTAGAATTAAAGATAGAATGGTAGCAGATCACCCATGTGGGACACCAACCCGAAACAATAGCAGTAAGCCAAACTTGTTCAGGATAATCGGCGATGTAGGGGCCAATTGAGTAGATGGCTTGGCAAAAATGTCCATCGGGGCATCACACAACCTCAGGAGATGTCATTGCAGGCTTGAGGGGCACATAGATGTAGGCAAGGCAAGCATGGTAAAGTTGGCAGCAAAATCATTGGTATTCGATGGTTGTTCACTCCTGTGAACCGGCTTTAAAGGTCTTTGAGCACCAATAACAGATTACAGTTAAAGAACCATACCTTTGGGAATGGGGAGAAATGCACATGTTAAAATGCTGATACCATGAGCTCGTCTAGTTGGATTATCAATATTTCCAGGGCCAATATACAGTGGATGAAATTCTTGATGACCAGTTGTAACAGAAGCAACAGTTTTGTCACTTCCTGCAACTATGCTGACAAACATCACACCATGAGTTGAAGGATCTTTGGAAATTTCAAGCTGCTGAGCTAGTGAATGAGTTGCAGGTGTGGTATATAAACTACACATAGCCTCTTTTGCAGCCCAATCACCTGACATGAGTGTTGTCCAGGCACGATCTCCATTATTTTTGAATTCAATGAAGAGAATGTAATCCCAATGGCCATGAAAGTCTGGACAGGCTATCTGCTTATGGAGAAGGCAGCAGATATCATGGGTGACGAGTACATAATCCTGTGTCATCCCCTTTGGCGAATCTTCAGTTACCGGACCTCGATAACGAAACAGAACTCTCTTCCAGGGATTAGCGCCCTGCTGAATTTGATTGATTGTCTTGTACACATCACCGGAAGATCTCCAAGGTACGTCACTGTACCCATTTTTGGCTGATTGAGCTGCCCAAAGCTGCAGTGCCTCATCGATTGCCGGTCCTGAAGTTTGTTGTCAGGAGAGGTGGTAGTCAGCAAACTCAAATGCAAGTCTATCTTCAAACAGATGAAAAGGATTTTCTTCTGTTGCATCGAGAGGTTCACGAGCTGGAGGAGGCGTCATGGGCAATATATGGTGTCCGTCCTTATTGCATACCTGAGCCAACCACTCCATCAGTTAGAGAGATCTCGAAATTCAAAAAGACTTACCTATAAGGTGAGGGTGCATCCATCTCGATGCAGGGATACTTGATTGACCGCATTTGTGAGAAGCCAAGGGTGGTTGATGGCGAAAAGCATTGATGTGCTGGGTAAGGCCGCGAGCAGACATGCATTCTCTTGTGCAGCCTCTCACTGGGCAATGGTAGGCCATGGACATTGGGAGAAGAGGGCTGACGCATCCTGAGGCTGGGACAGATGACCAGATTCACCTGAGGACCCTGCAGCTGCTAGTACAGCACTAGAAGTGCCACTGCCATCATTGCCTCCACCTCCACCACCTGCTAATGACCCAAAGATGACGAAAAAAAGAGGCCGGAATTTAATGGATACAGAGGACATACCTGCAAAAAAGGTTTGTTATTGCAGATTAGTCCAGCTACAGTGTTGATTTGTTGTACAGACCAGGAAAAAAATGGATCCACCCCCCAGGAGGCGCTGCCTAAACAGCAGGCAAGGAATGAGGATCCTGTGGGGAAACAGGCAAAAGCAGCCAAAGTGGCCAAAAACAAAGTGGCCAAGGAAGCAAAGGCAGCCAAGAAAATACGCAAGGTGGCTGACACTGACACTGCAAAAGAAAGGCTTGTGCAGATGGAGGCCGATGAATCATTTGTCCAGGCTCAGGAGCAGGAGGCCCACATTTGGCGACTGTCAGACATGAAAATGAGTGTCGAGGAAGGGGGGAGTGGTTTGGAGAATGATGGTGAAAGTGATGGGGAGCCAAACACTAACTTGAAGTGGACAGGAAAGAAAAAAAAAACTACGGTCAGTTTCAGTTAATAACAAGCATAGATACTCACAATTTTATTTAGGGTAATAATACTGAGGCATAGCCCAAGGTGAATGAGGACGACAAGAGTGATCAGTCTCAGACTGATAAGGATGATGCCAGCTCCAAGAAGAAGAGCAGCACTGAGGTCAGTTCCACCATAGAGAATACACCAAAAGTCCAAGAAGAAATGTGCCCCCGATGTCGTGGACAAGATGGATGATGAAACAGCACTTTCAACCAGACCAGACTTTCCGCTCTCATCCAAATTTGACCGTAAAGCTGCAAGTGCACAACTTGCAAAGGCCAAGCTGGACAAGCGCAATACTTCAAGGAAGAATACTGTGGGTTGTTATGTGTCATTACTAAAGTACTCTAACTTGGTTATTTCCAGCTCGTTGCTCCTGTCCCTGAGAACTCTGACTCTGACTCTTCGCTCTCGGTCACTGTGATCCCCTGCATTGTCAAGCCCCACGTGCCTTCTGGTAGCTGAAGCAAACAGATCACAAAGCCTGTTGATCAAGGAGTTAACAAGCCTCACCCAGCTCACCATGCTAAAAAAACTACATGCCGAGGGAGTGATGCCAGCAACATGGCCCCCCATTCTCCTCCGGACCGTGGTCGTATTGCCATCATGCCAAAAGGTGGTAACAGTTTGGGCCTCCTGCTGACCATCCTCTCTTCTATGAAAAGCAAGTACCTTGCTACACTGTACAGTGCCCTGTATGCTTCTGAGGAGCCATTTGACCACTTCATCAAGACTGCATCCACATTTCTTGAGATCTCTTGGCGGTGTAGAGGCTCCAGATCGTGTGGATCCATTTCCTCTTCATATCCCACTCCGTTCCCGTCCATTCCCATTCCCATATCGTCGATTCCGTTCGATTCCGCTCATTCCTATCGATTCCGCTCCGGATTCCGCCTCCGGAATCGTTCCTACTCAAGATGCAATGTCTCTAACGACCCGGAATCAGTATGTTTATAGTTATATATCATGTATCTTCATTTCCTGTCTCCTAGTACATAGCACTCTTCCTATGCTCCACTCCACTCCACCCCTATCATTTACAGCCTTCGCTTGTAGTACATGGTTACTACAGCACAGGATCCCTCACAGTAGTATAAAAGTAGCACATTTATACTACAAACAATATAGAAAATACCAATACCCAGAATCCCATATAGAATCCTCTTATTGTCCTGTCTCATTTATACTTGTCTTCGTCCTTCCCCCCCACATAGTCCCTCTGAGTCTGGAACCCCTGGATTTGGGTTGGATTGACTAGACCTTTCTAAAAAAAAACTAAATTCCTCTGATCACTTCTTAGCTGATCACCCTTTTTGTAGATTCCCATTCCGGGTCTACAACAGAACTCGCCGTCACAGCGGGCCTTTGAGAATGTCTGGCCCCATCTCAAAGTTACAGTTGAAACTGATGATGTATTATTCAACATTGTAAGTCCTTTTATCATCGTTGTTGCTTGTGATTAATACTTGATATGCAGGGTTATCAACATGTACTTGAAAAGTGGGGCAGGATCCACGACACCATGAAGGCATCCATCGAGCACCATTTCCTATGAATCAGTATTCAACGACCAATATTGTGCAATGGGTGAAGTGGTTTTGCAGCACACATGGAAGTCCCATCTTCTATGAGATGCCAGTTCTGCAGGATGGCATCTGGGATGCTGCTCATCCAGATTACAAGGTATATTTTATTTATTTTTGCCTGGAGAAACTCATTATTCCTCCCAGAAACCTCACGGCTTCTTGAAAAACAAGTTTGTGATTAGCATCAGCTCCCATCTCATTCAAGATATCCAGGACACCGCATTTGACTTTGGGCCACCATGGGGTTTGTTCATGCTAATTCTCACAGCTGTAAGTCATTATTTTGGCTCTTGCAGCACTTTGCGAGTGTTCACAGAACTCTGCAGTATGAGAAAGTCATTCGTTCCTACTGGACTGGTGTCTATGTCTCTACAACCGAGTTTTGCAAGAAGTCCTGCAATACATGGATTAGGCAGTACAACAAGAATTTCAACAAGAAGACTGCTGACTGGTGGGAGAATATCCTCGAACACTACGCTGCCACACCCAAATCTGACAGTGAGCACGAGATGGTCGGAGAGATGTCAATTCTTGATAAAAGGCAGGGAGCTCTGCCTATGAGTAGTAGCCCTTGAGGCTTGGGTCATGCTGTGACACTCAATGTCCTAATTTTTTGGCTCCCTGGACTTTTACATTGTGATCTGGCTAGTATAGATACTCAGCAGGCGTTTGTGCAATGGTGGAACATTTTGGCTGTTACTTTCTCACTTTTGCTGCTTTCAAGACTTTTTCCAACTTTCCGCAACTTTGTTTCACTTGAATACTTTTTGGATACATAACCGAGCCAACTTTTGGCCAGACATAGGTTACTTGTAGACTTTTCAACTTTTGTAAACTTTTCCGCTTGTAGATGCTTGTCTGAGCTTGTCCAAGCTTGGTTCCTGATGCACCACCACCCCATTTTCTACCACCAGGACACCCACTCCTGTGCCATTTTTGACCACCCCAACTGGTACATGCACCCTGCAACTCATTTCTGTAGAAAATGAGATGACGTGGGTCTGAATCCCTCGTGTGCCTGCCTTCTGCCTCACCAGCCCCCCCATCTTTTTGACCACCAGGACGACAGCTCCCACCCCATTTTCAACCAACCCTGGCCAGTACACGTCCCCCGTGCCCTGTTGCCATAGAAAACGAGATGATGGGGGGTCTGGTGCCCTCAATGCTGTCTTCTGCCCCAACAGGCTCCCCTTACTTTTTTTGACCACCAGGACAACCCATCCCGCCCTGTTTTCGACCACCCCCAGCTAGTACATGCCCCCTGCACCTTGTTGCCATAGAAAATGACAGGTTGGGGGGGTGGAAATGCCTTGCCTTTCCGCCTTCTGCCCTACCAGGCCCCCCATTTTTTTTGCCACCAGGATGAACTCTCTCACCACCTTTTTGACCACCATCCAGCCAGTACACACACCCCCTGCACTTTGTTACCATAGAAAACAAGAGGAAAGGGGTTCCAAAGCCCTTGTTTCCACCTTTTGCACCTCCTCCCTCACTTTCTTTGTATCTAGGATTATATTCAAGTAGATACCCTTCTATCAATACATTTGTTTAGAGAAATGCATGCATGCATCTATTCAGCAAAATCCTTTCTGATTACAGCTGTTTTAGTAATTCATGGCACTGACATCTTTTTTTTTTTTTCAATTGAGAAATTTTGACTTAGTGGAATTTCAAGTGCAGAATCTTGTATCTCATGAAATACTTGATGGTTATAGAGGGAAAGTTGTACTATTCTTTAAGCTTTAAGGGCTACATACTGCTGTAATTAGATTTGGACAATCTTTTGTATATGGTGAGCTGTGGATGAACTAAAAGGTAAACTAGTATTTTTTGACACCTAAAGTGGTATTATCAACTTATGCTGTCAGATGAAGTCCTGTGAAGAATATTGTAGGGAGGAACTTGTTTAGTTTTTCAAGGGCTAGAAGTACATACACTGTGTTTTCCTTAATTTTTGTTCTTTGGGCCAACATTTAGAATTTATCCAATATTTCAATCCTAATGCAGACAAACATGGTACAAGCATTATTGGCTCAAAGGACAAAAATGAGGGAAAACATGGTATATGTACTTCTAGCCCTTGAAAAACTAAACAAGTTTCTCCCTACAATCTTCTTCACAGGACTTCATCTGACAGCATAAGTTGATAATACCACTTTGGGTGTCAAAAAATACTAGTTTACCTTTTAGTTCATCCACAGCTCACCATATACAAAAGATTGTCCAAATCTAATTACAGCAGTATGTAGCCCTTAAAGAACAGTACAACTTTCTCTCTATCACCATGTAGTATTTCATGAGATACAAGATTCAGCACTTGAAATTCCACTAAGTCAAAATTTCTCAATTGAAAAACAAAAGCTGTGAGTGCCATGAATTACTAAAATGGCTGTAATTCATTACAAATCCTCACTGATCCTAGTCTGATAAAGAAGTCTTTTACAGCTGTTTGCAGCAAACTTGACACTAACTCAAATTGTTTGAAGTTTAGAAAAATAAAAGTAATTCAGCTATATCTAATGAAGTACTGCATGGATTGAGATGGTTATAGAGGGAAATTTGTACTATTTCTAAAGGGCTATCTACTCCTGTAATTATATTGGGGCAATGTTTAGTGTATGGTGAGTTGTGGATGAAATAGAAGGTAAACCAGTATTTTTTGACATCCAAAATGATATTGTCAATTATGGCATCAAATGAGCTCCTACTAACAAGATTGCAGGAAGGAAATTGTTCAGTTTTTGAAGGGCTAGAAGTACATATACCATGATTTGCTATATTTTTGTCCTTTGAGCCAAATATTACATCTATACTATGTTTGTCTGCATGAGGCTTGAAACCCTACAAGAATCATGATGATAGGCTCAAATGACAAAGATGAAGAAAAATACGGTATATGAGCTTCTAGCCCTTACAAAACTGAACAATTTCCTCCCTACAATCTTGTTCATAGGAGCTCATAATTTGACAATATCATTTTGGATGTCAAAAAATACTGGTTTACCTTCTATTTCATCCACAACTCACCATACACTAAACATTGTCCCAATATAATTACAGGAGTAGATAGCCCTTTAGAATAGTACAAATTTCCCTCTATAACCATCTCAATCCATGCAGTACTTCATGAGATATAGCTGTTATTTTTCTAAACTTGAATTAGTGTCAAGAATTTGTAATTTATTTACTAGAGTCAAATCATGCTCTCAAAGAGCTTTGAAGACCTTTGTCCATGCTTTAGTCAACCACTGCTTGACTTGGAGCCCATGCATACTCCCTCTTTCAACTTGGAGCCAGGCAAAGAGCCACCTGGATCAGTACCATGTCGAAAAAATCACTTTTTGGATCCGGATGGGGCAGGTAAAGACTTGAACGAAGTCAATACCCTTTTCACATCATTAGAGGTCAACCGCAATGAGGATCCCTCAAAGCTATCCTCATGACGTGTACGTAAACATTTAGAGCTATCCATCTCCCACCACGAAACGGTGTTCAATCGTCATCTGCTAATCTCGCTCGCTTGACGGGACGGCGGCCTGTAGTGTGTTCTTCGTCACTGATCGTTCCTGTGCTCCGACGACTAGCACTAGCTCGTTTCTTCCGTTGGTATTCTCTGTCTCGATTTTTCTTTTGCTGTGCAGCTGTAAGTTCCTGTGTCCTTGTCGCAGGAGGCACAACCACAGTTGTTAGACCAGTAGCAGGCACCTTGAGGTGGTCTTCGGCCGTAAGGACGTCATCGCTTTCACCGAGGAGTTCAATTGACTGCAACAACAAAGATCGTTATCTGGGTGAAGTTAAGACGGGCAGAAATGTACTTTTTGATATGTTAAGCTGCTGTTGGAGAATATGCGCTCTGTCTCGTTGACTTCATATTTTCGCCTGGCAACACTCTGATTCTTCAAATACCCTTCAAATCCTTGGATGATGTTTCCCCCGCTATGGACAGCTGTCTCCGTAAGATACGAAGATTCTAGGCTATAGATCTGAAACTCCACTTGAGCCTACGAACTGGCGTATATGTCGGTGTTCAGTAATATCTATAGCGGCAAGACACACCAATTGCTTGTCAGCGGCTCGTTTCATGGGCAGCACCTCCACGAGCTCCTTTTTCAACGCTTCATAACGTACTTTGTCCTCATCCGTTGGCCCCTCCATTTTTGTTTGGTTTGCATGTACAATTTGAAAGTGCGCTGATGTTTGGTGAACTTTGTAAATATACGTCACACTCATGTCTTCACCTTCCCCAGGACCAGATAACCCAGAGAAACACCCTGACTATGACGACCTCCCATCGTCCTCTGCACCTCAGAATGGTTATATGGATATGACACCCGACCAACCCCCTCAAGAAACTTGGGGAGACATACCGGAAGAAGTTATGACTCTCAACACTGATGAGATCGTCACAAGAATCCGGCTGATTGAGAACGACATCAGGGTGAGTCGAACCACCAGTTATCCACAGCTGGAGTCACCAATGCAACTTAGGTTATGCGGTCCGAAACTTTGAGATTGCAACACGAGCAGAATGTGATGAAGGAGAAGATCCGTGACAACGGAGAGAAAATCAAGCAGAATAAGGTCCTTCCGTATCTCGTTGGAAACGTAGTCGAGGTTCACCCCTTAGCCATCTTAAAATCGCACCTACTCACCGTGCTTGATTCAGATTCTCAACATTGATCCCGAAGGCGAGGAAGATGGAGCTAACCAAGACCTAGATTCCATGCGCAAGGGAAAATGCGCTGTGATTAAAACTTCGACTCGGCAAACCGTGTTCCTACCTCTCATTGGTCTCGTCCCTCCAGAGAAACTCAAGCCGGGAGACCTTGTTGGCGTCAACAAGGACTCCTACCTCGTGTTAGATAGTCTTCCGGCGGAATTCGACTCTCGTGTGAAGGCTATGGAGGTCGATGAACGACCGACAGAAACCTACACAGATATCGGTGGGCTCGAGAAACAAATCGAAGAACTCGTAGAGGCGATTGTCCTTCCCATGGAGCAGGCGGATAAATTCAAAACAATCGGCATCAAACCACCGAAAGGTTGCCTCATGTATGGACCTCCTGGTAAGTGTAGTTTGTAGCCGTACATCCGGCCGCTGAGTCTTTGGGTCCTGTAGGCACCGGGAAGACTCTTTTGGCGCGCGCCTGTGCGGCTCAAACCAAAGCTTGTTACCTCAAACTTGCTGGTCCTTCGCTTGTACAGATGTTTATTGGCGATGGTGCAAAGCTTGTCCGCGATGCTTTCGAGCTGGCAAAGGAGAAATCGCCCTCGATTATTTTCATCGATGAGCTGGACGCTATTGGAACAAAAAGGTTCGACTCTGAAAAAAGTGGTGACCGAGAGGTACAACGCACAATGTTGGAACTTCTCAATCAGCTGGATGGCTTCGGCAGCGACGAGCGAATCAAAGTATTCGTATTTGCCGACTTTGTATGACATTATTGATTATCTCTGAAGGTTATTGCTGCCACAAACAGAATTGATATTCTGGACCCCGCCCTTCTTCGGTCCGGCCGTTTAGACCGGAAAATTGAATTCCCACTCCCCAACGAGACCGCACGAGCGAGGATCCTCGAAATTCACTCCCGCAAGATGTCCACATCACCCGATGTCAATTTTGAGGAATTGGCCAGAAGCACCGACGAATTCAACGGTGCCCAGCTTAAGGCAGTATGTGTGGAGGCAGGTATGATTGCTTTGAGAGAGGGGGCAGCGAAATTGGGGCATGAACATTTCCTCAGCGGTATTGCAGAAGGTGAATCGCTGATACCGACCATTTCTTTGAAATGAGTTTACCTTTTTCCACAGTGCAAAGCAAGAAGAAGAATGACCTTGTGTACTTCGCCTAGCACGTTGACATTTACAAATTTGCTACTTGTTGCATGACGCATATGCTTTGAATTCAACTTCCTTCCATGTAGTGATGCAAGGGGGTGTCGGAACGCGAATCCCGAACCTAGGGTAAGGGGGGGGGGGTCAGCTGGCTGCCTGAATATTTTTTTTGGACTCCGGGTTTTGCTGCGAAAGTGGCAGGCTAATTACTTCATTCATGCCTAAGAAGTAATAATAGAAGCATTGTAGATGTCCCATGAAGTAATACAAATGCAAAATTATTTCTTCGAGCTGGTGCACTTTCATAATCAGCCGCAATGGCTAAGAAAAAAAGGTATGTAGTGATGAAATATTTACAAACAATGAAAAGTTAAACCAAAGACGTTACCGCTAGTTCTCTCAGAAGCACATAGCTCCCATTTGGCCCTGTGGTAAGTAATATTATCTTATCATCATCTAGGGCTAATCTTGCCAGCCATTTATTCAGCAATGCCTGTTTGGAAAGCCAAGGCTCCACTGGGCTCATACCAGGGGCAGATAAGGAAACCAAGGATGATATAGATCATGACTCACAAGTGGCAGGACCAAGCATTGTCGAAATTAGTTTCTATTGATGTATGCTACATGCTAGTTGTGGCTTTGTATGTGTAGTTTTGTTCAGGCAGCTGTGTGGTAGGTATCACGTGTGGATATTTTGCCTTATTTAGAAGGAGGGGGGGGGAGGGGGGGTCAATGGACCCTGTAAAAAAAAATATGAGTGTATATCGGAAATTCGCGTTCCGACACCCCCTTGTAGTGATGGGTGCGTATTGAAACCACCTCGACCTCACGTGACACATAGCTAATTCTTGCCATTACCCCCCAATATGGCAAGCTAATTAGCTTGATAGTTAGTTATCTCGCACACTGCCAATAATTCCTCAAATATATACCTTTTAGAGTACAAGTTATTTAGATACTTATCTAAGTCACAGATGTTACATTGGATGTTTCCGATGTTGCATGTGAAGGTTTGTTGACAATGCCATCAATGGCAGCTATCACCGGCGCTCACAATCCCGATGCGCGTTGGCATTGTTGCCCATGATGAGCTCAAACTTGTACTATATATTGATGAAAATTTCATGTTTTCAGGGCGTACTTTTTGCATACAGGGTAGAAATGTGTTAAGCTACCTTACGACAAGTATATAATATGATCCCCGCCGCTGCTGCATGCTCAATGAAGCAGCATTGTGCCTGTAGAGGAGCCAGTGCATAGCACTGGCTCCTCTGTGATTGATGCCCAAAATATTTTTTCACAAGGTCCCTATATCTAGGTAAAGGCCTTGTGAATTTTCTATAATTTATAAACAGCTGTAGGGCACAGTAGAAATTTATTTGCATCAGAAATTGCATGAATTCACATGTTTTAAAAGAATAACTTGATCTACAGGTTTGAAAAATTGATCATTTGGCTTGGTTGTTTTATTGAAGGCAGTCAAACATATATAGATCATAGTAGACTATGTATTGTAGACTATCTAGGGAAGTAGCTAATGGCCTACAGCCCAGAATTTTGCTCCCAAGCGCATCAGCCACAGCATTCAGCAGAATCCGAATAGCAGTTCAACATCTGCTGTTGGAAGTTTACATGCCAGCGCTCAACCTCATTGTCGACAACGACGCCACGCTCCATCTGTGTGTCCCTGTGCATAGTACCAAGGTATGTGTTTGTAACTTATTTTATTGCTATTATATGAGCTCACAACATGATTTGTCCAGGGAACTGCGCCCACCCCATCAAATGTCAACACCCATACCATACCCACACAAATGCATGCACCCTGCCAACACCCTGCTGGCTAACAGCAGGATCTGGGGACTGTGATAAATACAGGATACAGCAGGGGGTGGTGTGCCCACCCTTGCTGCCAATGTATGTATGTTTCTTCTTTTTTTTCCGTGTCTTTTACTTACTAACCACGGTCGTGCACACCCGCCCATGGTTCTGTGCCACAATGGTGCCCATGCACACATGCCAGGCCACTGTAGGGCACAATGGGATGAGATGGCAACAGCAGGAGCAGGAGCAGCTACAACAAGGATCGTGGAAGCAACAACAGTGGCAACAGCAACAGCAACAGCAACAGCTGCAATTGCAGCAGGGCCCAATGGTTGCAATGGCAGTGGCAACAACAGCAACAGCAGCAATGACAGCAGCAGCAGCGACAATAGCAGCAGCAGCAGCAGCAGCAGCAGCAGCAGAAACAGCCCCAACAACAGCAGCAGCAGCAGTGGCAGTGGGAACAGCAGCGGTTGGCGGCAGGAACGACAGTGACAGCACCAGCAGCAGCAATGCGACAGCGATGGCAGCAACAGCAGCAACAGTGATGGCAACGGCAGCAGCAGTGGCAGTGGTGACAGCAACAGCAGTGGCATAGCAGCGGCAACGACCTCTACAGGCACAATGCCGCTTCATTGAGCATGCAGCAGCGGCGGGGATGATATTATATACTTGTCGTAAGGTAGCTTAACACATTTCTACCCTGTATGCAAAAAGTACGCCCTGAAAACATGAAATTTTCATCAATATATAGTACAAGTTTGAGCTCATCATGGGCAGCAATGCCAACGCGCATCGGGATTGTGAGCGCCGGTGATAGCTGCCATTGATGGCATTGTCAACAAACCTTCACATGCAATGTCAGAAACATCCAATGTAACATCTGTGACTTAGATAAGTATCTAAATAACTTGTACTCTAAAAGGTATATCTTTGAGGAATTATTGGCAGTGTGCGAGATTACTAACTATCAAGCTAATTAGCTTGCCATATTGGGGGGTAATAGCAAGCTAATTAGCTATGTATCACCTGAGGTTGAGGTGATTGAAACCGCCACTTTTATTTCCTAATTATTCTATTTGGCTCCCCCGGGGTGCACCCGACTTCCCATGCACCCCTTGCCTTATATAGTGATACCTAAGTAAGATGATTTCAATGAATCAGTTTTCACTCAACTTCTGTTGGTTGTAAAATTCTAGAGAAATTGCATTCAGTAGGCTTACATGTCTAGATCCTTATAGAAAAGTATTTTGGTTCTATTACATAGTTGCTTAGGAATAATTGACTCATCCAGAATTTGTGCTTATATTTAAGCATTAACTGAACATATTTTGACAAGAATTAACTCTTGGACATCTTAGCCTTCATACCAAAGAGCCATGATTTTTCAGTTATTTTATCACCAGCAGTACTTGGGTTAAAATTGATGCATTCAAAATATTTCACTTAGCTACCACTATATCAGGCAAGGGCTGCATGGGAAGTTAGGTGCACCATCAGGTGCCAAATAGAACTACCCAAAAAAAAAAGCTGTGAGTGCTATGAATTATGAAAACGGCTGTAATCAGAAATGATTTTGCTCAACAGATGCATGCTTGCATTTCTCTAAACAAATATATTGATAGAAGGGTATCTACTTAAATATAATCCTAGATACAAAGAAAGTGAGGGAGGAGGTGCAAAAGGTGGAAAAAAGGGCTTTGGAACCCCTTTCCTCTTGTTTTCTATGGTAATGAAGTGCAGGGGGGGGGTGTACTGGCTGGAGGGTGGTCGAAAACGGGGTGAGATGGTTCATCCTGGTGGTCAAAAAAAGTAAGGGGGGCCTGTTGGGGCAGAAGATGGCAGCGAAGGAAACCAGACCCCCCATTGTCTCATTTGCTATGGCAGCAGGGCACGGGGGACGTGTACTGGCCGGGGTTGGTCGAAAATGGGGCAGGGGTAGTGATGGTACAGTTTGGTTCTGAACCTGGGTTCAAACCTGAACCTACATGAACCAAACCTAAGTTCAGTTCAAGGTTCAGTCAAGGAGGGAATCTTGTGAACCTGGTTCGAACTGGTTCGAACCTGAACCTAATCTTTCATATATTAGTCTAATTTCTGCTGAGTAGAGACTTAGTTTTGGTCCAACTATTTACTGACTTGAAATTTCAGCACTATTAATAACAGAATCTAGATTAGTTAGAGTTTATACTGTTGCAATTAGTGCTTCTGTAACAGGAATATCTGCAAACTTAAATATATTTTAAAATGTACAGTTGAAATTCAGCCTAGGATGCCATGTTGTCTGATTCAGTTATACTGATTGCAAGGTCTTTCCTTCCTGTTAAAATACTGCAAAACATTTGCAATGACCATCTGAACAGTTTTCCAGGATATTTTATGCTTACTGTGCTTTAGACACATCTAACACAAGATTCTATTGATTTGGTCACAGTGAACATGGACACAGTACATGTAATTGAAAAGTCAAACCATTAGCACAACAAAAATGTAGAGTGGTAGGAAATAAAGGAAAAATTTGGATTGAGAAAATTGATTAGCTAGTATACTTGTATTTTCACAGGTTCAGTTGAGGTTCAGCCTGGCCTGAACCTGAACTGAACCTATCTGAACCTGAACCAAAGGTTTGGTTCAAGGTTCAGCATATGAGCTGAACCAAACCTCAGGTTCAGTTCAAGGTTCAGATTTTTTGGCCTGAACTGAACTGAACTGAACCTTACCATCACTAGGCAGGGGGACTGGTCCTGGTGATCATAAAAAGTGGGGGGGCCTGATGAGACAGAAGGCGGACCAGCGAGGGATTTGGACCCCTCGTCCTCTCATTTTCTATGGAAACGACTCATGGGGGGCATGTGCCAGCTGGGGGTGGTCAAAAATGAGGCAGGAAGGGGTGTCCTGGTGGTAGAAAACAGGGTGCTGGTGGTGGTTGTGCAGACAGCTGGAACGTGAAGGCCTAAAGCCCCCCGACTGCTCATTTTCAACCCAAACAATGTACTGTGGGTTGATTTACGTCAGCCATGGTCAAAATCGCTGGGACGGTGGGTCTTGACTGTTGAAAAAGTTGGGTAGTCAAGAGCATATGTGTATGAGACTCCTGTGACTCAATGTGACAACTTCCTTTTTCAATCAAATTCCGTGTCATACAAATTCTTTTTCTCATCCATTGGAGTGGTGGTTGATTTTTTATGACCTCAGGGAAAGTTGTATATTCACAAAAATATTTGAGCACAAAATTCCATAAATCTAGTTTATTCATAATTTTTCCCAAAAAAAACGGGTTAGAAATGCAGAATTTGGCTCCATGGTCGATTTCAAACATTAATTAATTACTGATGAACCGCTTTATATCCTGGACTCATGAGAATGATTCTTCCATAAATAGAAGAACTTGTAAAAAGAGACAAAAGGTTGCTATATACAGTGACAAGTAAACCAAAGGGGGAAGACAGATAGGAGTGCAAAAGAAGATAAGATAAGATAGAAATGAAATGGAAAAGTCCAGTGTAGAGACTCAATGTCCCTCTGAGTCCATATCGTCGATATATCACGAATCTGGACGAACCCAATGCCTCCATTCAACTCGCATTTGAACCCAATGTAACCTGACATAACCCGACGTGATGTGACCCAATGTGACTGATGTGACCCGACGTATGCCGCTTCGTCACAGCCACTTTCGGACCAAATCTGGCAGCCTCAGAAGCCCCGGAGTTCTAATTATAGGAGATGGATCTCATCGGACTTGATCCCTGACTTCGGACTTGCCATATTTATGCATCCCCTCGTCCTTTCGGAGATATGTAGGACGTTTTAGATCTTTTCCTTGGATATTCATTTTCCCTTCCATTTTCCTGTCTATGTCGCTTTGCAACCCCCCTTTCCACATCCCCATTCCAGCTTCTCTTTGTAGTTTCCATCGGCCGAAGTAGACATGACCAAAAGTAGACTACACACATGTACTATAAAAACAGTCCCCGATGACTGTACAAAAAAGAGATACCCTTAGTCCCCGTGTTCCTCATAAGTCAGAATCATGTTTTAGTCCCTTCAAGTCCTCGTCCTTGTAGACCCTTAGCTTTTTGTAGTTCACTTCATTGTCTTTATCCTTGCTCTATTATTCGTTCATCGTTTTCAACCTGACCCGACCTGATCCAACCCGCCGTACCCGACATTGTCGGCATTGTCGGGTTCTTTGTTATTTATCCGTTTTAGTCCGTTCATCGCCGGATTCATCGTTATTTGTCTAGTTTTACACGGCGGCTTACATTTTTACTTCCATTTCCACCTTTTACTACTATTCCTGACACTGACTTATCCACCGTCACTTCTACGCTGACACCCCCAGGCCAGGATCACCTTTATTGTTCCAAAGCCATCTCGAACCTGCATCTACACCGGAATGGAGATGGCCAGAGTTCATCAGAGTACATTGGAGTACATTGGAGTTGCACAAATATGACCAGATGATATACTGATATTTTTACTTATAACATAAAATTCAATGTGATATCCCCATATATATACATTATCTTATATGCTAATTATATATTTCAAGCAAAATTACTTATTGATGTTCATAATAATCATACAAATAAAAATCCAATAAAAGAAAAAAGACTTTGTTCATGCGATATGTAACATTAGCCCAATCATGAAGCACAGCTGTCTTCATGTTGTCATCTGTTGTACAGCATATAAGGTCATGGAGAAGTAGGTTTGAACAAATGTAAGTCAATTGTTATCATACTATTTAGGGGGCAGTTGTGTTTGCCAGTTGACCTATTGCCTCCTAAACATTTCTTTTGTGGCTGAGAATATTATATAATAATGCAGCATAGAAGACATGACAGTAAGAGAGAAGGTTGATGAACACTCAAGACACTCCATGTAGTTTTATTTTTTCTGCTTTTCATGTTGCTGAGGTGAGAGGTGGGCTTATAGAACAATTGGCAGTACACAACATATGCTATATGTCTTATACCATATATAACATACTTTATGCAATTGTTTACTTTGTCATGGAAGTGGAGAGGGGAAAAAAGGAACTCATTCATGCCATGTGCAGCACTGGCACACTAAACAAGTTAAAAGACTCATTCTTTATCAGACCTGGTTCAGTGAGGGTTCATAATTAATTAATTAATTAATTTTTGATAAAGTTGTTCGCATGTAGGGAACTTTCATTTTTGGTCAGAGATATGATTCTACTTGATATGCTAGAAATTAACATGCAGTTCTAGCCATATTTGGACAAGCTTACATAAGCATCCAAAGATGGGTTGTCCCAGAAAAGACAAACTACCTTCCAATTATATTCAAAATATTCATACTGACTTCAATTCTTATCGGAATCAGCTAAAAATCGACCTGCTAATATAATCATTTCAGGTGAGGTGTGACAGTCACATGTGACCAGTCTAACCATATAAGGCAATTGTATGCAAAATTTTGAGCTGATCACAGGAGTCATAGTCACATGTGACCACTGTTACTGTATATGGACATATCAGCCATATAAGTAGAAAAGAGCTTACAGCTGATTACATAATACTTGTCGCTAACTCAAAGTCCGCCTATCTAGCGCGCCTCACAATGCGCAAGCTATAACTCGGTGAGTTCTCAACCAAATCATTCAAAATTTGTTTTATAGTACTCAGCCAGATTGGGCCTAGGTCCCCGTCTAATAAAATTCGCAAAAAAACCACTCAAAAACTATTCGTCATTCCGGGCGCTGGACAACCATCTAGTGTTGCCGTAGTTCGGTTCCGAACCTAGCCGAACCCGGTTCAAACCCCGAACCGAACCCTAGGTTCAGTCTAAGTTCAGCCAAGTGCTGAACCGGACCGCGGGTTCAGTTCCGGGTTTCGAGGCCTGCCGGATTTCCTGAACGGCTCCAAACCGCGTCCAAACCGCGAACGCGGATATTTTCAAGGTATTTATTTCATTTGTTTTTCGTATTTCTTTACTTACTTTTTCGTGTTAAACGGTATCATGTGACCATTACACGAAGTTTCTTCACCAACAACAACAACTTGAACGCAAGGCCAATGAACGCGACACAATGTCGCGTTCATGGACACAAGTAAGTTTTATCATTTATCTTAACTTTACTAATATTATCTGTTACAGGAAACTCGACCGCGACCACATCGCGAGCACACCACCGCGGCACAAAATGGATCCCAACACCAACGCGATGCCAACGGACGCGGGACAGCCGCAACACCACCACCACCACCACCACCACCAGCGGCGGCAACGGCAACGGCAATGGCAACGGCAACCAGGCAACGACAACGGCAACGGCCAGCAGCAGCAGCAACAGCGGAAGCAGCAGCGCCGGCAGCAACGGCAGCAGCAGCAGTGGCAGCGGCAGCGGCAACGGCAAATGCCATCCAACATCACCACCAGCGGCGGCAACAACAATGGCAAGGACAACCACGACGGCCAGCAGCAGCAGCAGCAATGCCGGCAGCAGCAGCAACAGCGGCAGCGGCAACGGCAACAGCAGCAGCAGGAGCGCAGCAACGACAGCAGCAACGGCGGCAGCAGCAGCAGCAGTGGCAGCAGCAACGGCGACGGCAGCAGCGGCAGCGCCGGCAGCGGCAGCAACAGCAGCAGTGGCAGCGGCACTGGCGACGGCAGCAGCAACGGCCACGACAGCAGCAGCAGCAACGGCGGCAGCAGCAGCAGCAGCAGCAGCAGCAGCAGCAGCAGCAGCAGTTGCAGCAGCAACGGCCACGGCAGCGGCAGCAACAGCGACGGTGGCAACGGCAACGGCAGCAGCAGCAGCGCCGGACGGCTCCCCCGCAGCCCAACTACCTCGCGAAGTGCAGCGCCGTATCAATTGATACGTGCCTGCCATTCGCGAGGAGAACAGAGCTCATGGGGTGAGCCCATCTCGGTCCGGGGTTCAGACCGCGTCTGAACCCAGACCGAACGCGGACAGACGGTTCGATGCCGTCTGGGTCCAGGTTTGGCCCAGCGCCAAACCGGACCCGAAGTTCGGTTCGCGGTTCCGCCAAAAAGGGTCGGAACCGGACCGAACTGAACTTCGGCAACACTACAACCATCGGTAAGCCGTAGCTCGGGATCCACTCACACAATGCTAATTTTGAAGCTTTCTATAGTTTATACGTGCATTAGCTGAGGGCAGGAACGCATCCAATCGTCCCAAAATGCTTTCAAATCACATCAAAATTTTGTCGCCCCGATTGGCGTGTGGGCGCCGTCACTCGCGATCAAGGCGCCCAATGCCCATACAGACATCTTCCCTGGCACGTACGCGACCTAGTGGATGGCGCGGGGCATGGAGAAGGCGGGCGGGCGGTCTCGTTTTACTACATCAGCATCATGTGTACCGTCACCTTTTTTTAGTCTTTTGCCTTCGTGAATTTGGCTCAAATCTTTTGCATATTCATACTACACGCGTACCCTGTACTTTCTGAACCAATGGCATGCTGTTTCACTGTCCCAGTAGTAGTAGAGTAACTCCAAATTGAAAAATTGAAAAAACAATGGGAAAGTCCGGCATTGCAAAATAAAAAGTATATGAACGCGAGCATACGAAGATATAAATGCGAGTCCGACGCATCAACTACTACCCCACCCACTTCCGTTCCATCTTTCTCCCCATCGGTTCATCCGGCGCGTCACAATTCGTTCACGCGCGGTTCGCGCTCGTTGCGCTATCGGGAACTTGGGCGTTTCGCCCCGAAATACGTTGCGCGGAACGCTTAGCGCAAGATGAGCGCAGGATAAAAGGAAAAGAGCTTTATGCTTACAGATAAAAGAGCCCAGACCCTACCCCACAGTCGCTTGCACCCGCTGCAGATATGGCAGATAAAACAATGTTCCTTTTGAACATTGATGATGACAATTCTGTAGCGCAAGTCATTGATTTGGTCCCCTCCGACATTAGATATATTTCCTCCAACTATCGAGAGTTGTTCAAGCATGTTGGGGTAGGACATTGAGTGGGTTGTATAATAGCGCGGGAAAAAGTCACCAAATAAAATAAAGGCGCGGCTGACTGGAAGACTACCATCCCCAAACTGGTTGTTGGCGGGGGTAAGGTCCTCCTGGCCAGGATAAAGGTCCTCCTCATCCAGACTTTTTACCACCACTGTATCATTGGTGTCCAAACATTCTAATTTGAAGGCGACTAGCTTTCGAGCTGGATTTTCAACTGTCAGGCGGAAGATGGGGTGGTTGTTGGCTGGGCTCTGGATGTTGCAGTCACACAAAGCAATGCAGTCGTCCAACTGCTTTCCTGTGAAAATCAAATGCTGCTGGCCATTAATATTACACAATGACCTAGGAAAGACAAATTTAAACTTACTGAACACATCCAATTCCTTGTCTTAACTCTTCGCCACCAGTGTATTGATCTGGGGTGATGGTGGATAACAGGTGTCATTGCGATCACATGACACTAGTTCCCTACTCCACTGATACCTTGCTCATATCAAACTTCTCCCTTATTCTGCTGCTCTACCCGCCCCCGACCGCCATGGAAAGTGATATGACGCCAGCGACTTGGAGTTTAGCAGTCGCAGGCATTCCGAAGGAGTATTTTGTTTGGTTGGATGAAAGCTGCATTGGTCGCGATCCGGCGCATCGATACATAATTCTGCCAGCACTGTCATTCGACGGCGTCATTGTGCTTGGTGTTTTCAAAGGCTTTGTTACTAAAAAACGGTTCCTCAAATTTTTACGCGAAGAACTAGTAGGAGTTTTGAATTTTATTCTGTTTACCACTACTGAAATGACCTTTGACAAGGCACCAAAACTCCAGCCATATCCTGGAGTGAGGAGTGTCGTGGTAATAGACGGTTGTGCCATCCATGTTGATGATGAGGTCCAGCGCATTATTGAATATCATTGTGGTAGATCAATGCCATGTTCCACTGTTGTGTGCACTGATGGAAATGAACTAGCCGCGAAACTGCTCTACTTACCTCCGAATTCGCCCGACCTCAATCCCCTCAACCTGTTTTTCGCAAAGTTACGAGCTTGGCTGTTTCGGAACGAACAACAGGCTCTCACCCCCAAATTGGTAGAGCAGGCGGTGCTCACGACCGGAACGAAATATGGTCTTCTATGCATTCTCAATTCCAGCTACTTTTGATTTTTTTTTTCCTTATTACTGAGAACTTGTTATGAAAACCGGCCATTCCAATAACGCTCTAATGTTTTGTGCAATTCCGTTTTTATTTTTGGGGTGGGGCGGGGGTCGGGGTGACGCATTGACAGCCCGCGAATCTTTATTTTGTGCTTGTTACCTCTTTTGTCACTCATAACATTTTTTCATTGCGCCACGATGGGATCCAAAAAACTTGCAATGAAACGTGCTCCCAAGGTCAAACGGCCAGTTCCTTTATCTTCCCATGAGCCTTCCGCACTCCCGTCTGACACTGAAGACACCTCGAGTCGCCCTCGCGCTCAAGCTGCGAGTCGCCCTCACGCTCAAGCTGCAAAGCGCGTTCATTTTCAAGATGATGAACCGCAAGGACATGACGATTCCTTACCGATTGATAACCATACTGCTCAAGTTCCAGAGCAACGATGCGCTGCAGCAGTCAAGACTGCGACCGCCAGAGCTGAGGAACTACGTGTACAAGACGACGCCTCAGATAGTAACATCGAGATCACTCTTGCCCACTCGCATGTTGCAGCAGCCAAGGCCAAAATAGTCCATGCACAAATAGCTGCTGATGAGAGTAATCTCGACGACACAGATGGTGACACCTCCGACCTGTATCTGTCCGACACTCCCAGTATTCAGCCGACAAAGACTGTGAAGGCGAAGACTGTGAAGGCGAAGACTACTGTAGCCAAAGACTCAGCACGTAAGTCCCGTCTAATTTATACCCCGTATAATATACTAACTTTTCCTTAGTGTTGATTACTCTTGTTATTCCTGAAGGTGCCAGCGAATCGTCGAAGATGGTAACGATTTCACGCGATATTACTTTTGAAAATCTCAAAGCAAAAATATACGCTACATTTGGATGTATGGAAGTCAATCGCCAACCCACATTGAGTTACAAGATTGGCGCTTGTGGCACTGCTTTGTCGCTTGCCAATGATAACAACTTTTCAGCACTGATGAAAAGCAAGGAGCTTACGTCGAATAAATCTGCGGACACAAAGGTCTTCATCATAATCCCTAAAAATGTACGTTTCATTTGTCCTTCGATTTTTTATATCACACTTCAGCTTAGCGTCATTTTAGTACCAGATTTCTTTTACCCAGCACATCCAGAAACAAAAGAAGAAAGCAACAGCCACAGACCGGTCTCGCAGGCGTGCCGCCTCCCCCTTGTTCGACCTCGATGGTAAAGATGAAGATACTGACAATTCTAATACTGGAGACATCAAAATGGCAATGAACACTCTACTTGACACCTTGAAGCAGTGCGTGGTATGTGGAGAAACCAAGCGCTGTAAGATCAACAGGTATGGCATTCATGTCAACCTTATGTTGCAACATGTCAAAGCTTGGGCCGAACACCTTGTAAGATTATTTATTGTATTTATGATTTCCGCTAATATATGATTCAGAATGCCAAGACTCCTGGCATCACTCTTGCTGTTCCGCCACGTGTTGCAGCTTTCGCACAGTTCCATGTGGATGATCCTGTCCCAGCACGGCCAGTTGAAAGAAAGGGAAAGGCAACACACACTGCAGGAGCAGCGGACAACAATATCATCCAAGCTCAGAATATTTTGGGGCCCATGCTTGCCTTTAGCAAAATCGCGAATCTTCTCTCTGGCAGCTTAGCTCCTGTTCCTCAAATTCCGGCCGCAGTTCCTCCCGTTCCTGCCCCTCCTGCCGATATCTCAGTCGGGGACATATCTTTTGATGGACCGTCACCATACCCCACCATAGAAGAATTTTTGACCAAGCTCGATGAGAAATATACCGACCAACGGGAATTGCTCCAATACATTCCGCAGTTCAAGAAACGAGGATTCCTCTTTATCGACGATCTCCTCAATGTTGCCGATCCTGTGGATGCATTTAGGGACCTTTTCAAGATGGAAATAGGTACAACATCATTCATCATTCACAGTTGCAAGAAGGAGGTAAAGCGCATAAAGGGTCAGTTGCAAGGGTGAAGGAATTACGGGGACTACAATATATTTCAATGATTTTCAATTGCGCACCAGTACATAATTGATACAATCTTATTTATAAAAAAAGTTCTGCGAAGTACATATGGGACAAACTAATAACCTGCATGAGAGAACCAGCCCTCAATACTTGACTTGTCTACAAGATCCAATGCGTTATACAAAAATGAGCGAGTATGTAATAAATCTGTGGTTTCCAAAAATGAACGATACTCCACACTGTGGCGTCGGATGTACGCTTTGAGCCAAGAAAACATTTCTTTGATGGGATTGAAGTCGGGGGAGTACAGAGGTAAGTAAACAACTCGGATGCCCCTTGCAACACAATTAGTAGCTAGGAAGGTAAAGGGTGCAGCTACATACTTTTCTTCGCAAATCGCTGAAACACCGTCAACATGGTGGATTGAGCAGTTGTCCATTACAAGAACGCTGCGCGGAGCAGGATATGGATTCATTTCCTCGAGAATGTCATCTATGAATTCAAGGAATGTATCGCTGTTGAATGCACCAAGTTCAATGCTACTGTTGTAGATGACACCGTCAATTGTCAGGGCAGGCAATACCGAAAACCTGTGCTGAAAACATCAGAAAATTGAAGGTTTTTTAACTTGCAACAAACCTAGTTCCACGGACGAAGCGGGACCGCTTGCGGGCCCGTTGCCCTTTTATTGCCCAGCCATTTTCACGGTATGTATTCAATTGGTTGATAGTGCACTCATCAACGAATATGAGATATTCCCTCGGTTCATCAGCAATGTCGAGAATGTATTTGGCGCATTTGATTGCACAACACTCGACTGCAATCTTCGAAAGCTTTGGAGAACGTAGGTAATAAACAGCAGAACTGAGAGATTAGCTAGGTGAGATTTACCTTCTTATGAGTCAAGCCTGCCTCCTTGATCGCCCGATAAAGAGTTGGAATAGAAACAACAAGCCCATGTTGATTGTATAATTCATCAGCAATCTCGTCCAAATAAAGGTCTGGGCAGCGTTCGACGAGGCCAAGCATCATCTAAACAAATTTGAGTAACATGTAAATGGGCTGAGAAAAGGGAATACATCGATATGAGGTTGCGACATGATCTTTGGCCTCCCGAGAGTATCACAAGGGTCCAGAACAGTAGCACCAATCTCATTGTAAAGTTTCTTGATACGCTGTACCGTATGGGGGTTGATGTTTAGGGCTTGGGAAACTCGAGTGGTGTTCCATCCAAGCTGGATGGTCTGGTAAACAACCAGTTCTCGTATTTCTTTCGTGATAAGAGATCCCTTGGTCATCTTGAAAAGCTTCAATGGAGGTCACGTGCCATTGTCAACTTGAATAACACCAATGTTGCGGCAATGAATCAAGACCAAGAATCGGGTGTGTTTAATTTTGTCTTTCCTAGGTCATTGTGTAATATTAATGGCCAGCAGCATTTGATTTTCACAGGAAAGCAGTTGGACGACTGCATTGCTTTGTGTGACTGCAACATCCAGAGCTCAGCCAACAACCATCTCATCTTCCGCCTGACAGTTGAAAACCCGGCTCGAAAGCTAGTCGCATTCAAATTAGAATTTTCGGACACCAATGATACAGCGGTGGTAAAAAGTCTGGATGCAGCCCTAGCTGTAGTATTTGGCCTAATAGCCATGGCTCTTGCCATGAAGTATTTTGTCAAATATCATGGGTCCAGGCATGGGAGTCTTGACTAGGGGTTACATAAGCAGGAATGCGTTCTAAAAACAGATATATAATAACAAAAATAATATAATAAATGTGAAATTGAATATTATAAATCAGACCTACCTAATTTGGAATAGGTTTAATTATAGCCATATGATCTAATTATAGCCTTATGTTTTCTGAACATTATAAATCTGACATATCCAATTTGGATCAGACCAGCTCTGATCACACCACAGAATATGTTTCTCATATGTTTTCTGACTCTGATAAATCTGACATATCCAATTTAGATCATGTTTGATTGAAGCCTCTGACATACCCAATTTGATTATCACCCCAGAATATGTTTCACATATGTTTTCCTATGTTTTTCACATGTTTTCATTTATCAACAATTATTTTCAGCATATTCTCTAATTGGTTTGTGGTTTGGATTCTAATGTTTTCTTATGTTGGCAAACAACTGGTATGCCAAATAGTTGTTTTTCTGTGTTTTTGTGCATTTCCCCCCATGTTTTCCAAATGTTTCCACCATATTATTAGCATATTCTTAGCTCAACTTATTCTACCACGAAAATGCAACATATATTTTTTTAGAAGAGAAAAAGAAATGTATATCAAAAAGGATGACAAGGATGACAAGATAACAGAAAAGGGATGACAAGAAGGGATGACAAGATAACAGACACAAAGAGTCATGAATGAGAAGTTTTACTTGACCCCTAGCTTCCTCCTGCTCTCGGAGTAGCAAGCAGGGTATCCAGAACTCTCCGAACTTCAACACAAGCCTCCTGCCATGCTGGCTCCTTTGATATATCTCCCCTCGCCAACTTACCCCACCAGTACAGACACGCCATCACACTCAGAAAGCCATTCACACCGGATTTATCGAGAGAGGACCAGTCACCACCAGTCGGCTGGAGGTGCTCCCACCAAGTCCACCATGATGCTCCAAATTTCTCAACACTCGGAATGGTAGGAATACGTTCCCTTCCCTTGCGAAGATCCCGGCCTTGCTGGATCCACCACTGGACTTCCTTGGGACGATGGTGCGTGCTCAATGACTTAGATTGCCCCTCGTCCTCCCCAAACACTGATCGAGCTTCGAAATTCACAAAGAGGACAAGTAAACCCTCCCAATCACGACCCAAATCAGCCGCCGCAAATAACTTGTGTTCGTGCTGGAGCCATCCGGGCCATTCTGACTCCGGAAAAGTCAGTGGCCGGTGGACGGCGGTGGTCTCGATGGCGGTGGTTTCAGTGGTTGGAGTTTCATTGACGACATTGCAAGCCATTTCGTCCGGCAAAGTCAGTGGCCGGTGGACGGCAGTGGTCTCGATGGCGGCAGTTTCAGTGGTTGGAGATTCATTGACAACGTTGCAAGCCATTTCTTCAGCAGTGGGAGCCTTGGCGAATCCGTCAGACATATCACCATTGTCATCGCTAGCTCTCATCCAGTCGTCTGAGGACATATCTCGTACTTTCTTGCCAGAGGTATCTTGCACTGTTAGTGTTGCCGTAGTTCGGTTCCGAACCTAGCCGAACCCGGTTCAAACCCCGAACCGAACCCTAGGTTCAGTCTAAGTTCAGCCAAGTGCTGAACCGGACCGCGGGTTCAGTTCCGGGTTTCGAGGCCTGCCGGATTTCCTGAACGGCTCCAAACCGCGTCCAAACCGCGAACGCGGATATTTTCAAGGTATTTATTTCATTTGTTTTTCGTATTTCTTTACTTACTTTTTCGTGTTAAACGGTATCATGTGACCATTACACGAAGTTTCTTCACCAACAACAACAACTTGAACGCAAGGCCAATGAACGCGACACAATGTCGCGTTCATGGACACAAGTAAGTTTTATCATTTATCTTAACTTTACTAATATTATCTGTTACAGGAAACTCGACCGCGACCACATCGCGAGCACACCACCGCGGCACAAAATGGATCCCAACACCAACGCGATGCCAACGGACGCGGGACAGCCGCAACACCACCACCACCACCACCACCACCAGCGGCGGCAACGGCAACGGCAATGGCAACGGCAACCAGGCAACGACAACGGCAACGGCCAGCAGCAGCAGCAACAGCGGAAGCAGCAGCGCCGGCAGCAACGGCAGCAGCAGCAGTGGCAGCGGCAGCGGCAACGGCAAATGCCATCCAACATCACCACCAGCGGCGGCAACAACAATGGCAAGGACAACCACGACGGCCAGCAGCAGCAGCAGCAATGCCGGCAGCAGCAGCAACAGCGGCAGCGGCAACGGCAACAGCAGCAGCAGGAGCGCAGCAACGACAGCAGCAACGGCGGCAGCAGCAGCAGCAGTGGCAGCAGCAACGGCGACGGCAGCAGCGGCAGCAACAGCAGCAGTGGCAGCGGCACTGGCGACGGCAGCAGCAACGGCCACGACAGCAGCAGCAGCAACGGCGGCAGCAGCAGCAGCAGCAGCAGCAGCAGCAGCAGCAGCAGCAGCAGTTGCAGCAGCAACGGCCACGGCAGCGGCAGCAACAGCGACGGTGGCAACGGCAACGGCAGCAGCAGCAGCGCCGGACGGCTCCCCCGCAGCCCAACTACCTCGCGAAGTGCAGCGCCGTATCAATTGATACGTGCCTGCCATTCGCGAGGAGAACAGAGCTCATGGGGTGAGCCCATCTCGGTCCGGGGTTCAGACCGCGTCTGAACCCAGACCGAACGCGGACAGACGGTTCGATGCCGTCTGGGTCCAGGTTTGGCCCAGCGCCAAACCGGACCCGAAGTTCGGTTCGCGGTTCCGCCAAAAAGGGTCGGAACCGGACCGAACTGAACTTCGGCAACACTATGCACTGTCACTGTGCCTGGGTCATCTGGGCACGCGTCTCGTGCCCTCTTGCAGGCAGTTCCACCCTCCAACATCGCTGTATCTTCAAGGGACATCGCCGTATCATCAAGGGACATCGCCGTCTCATCAAGGGACATCTCTCGTACTCTCTTGTGGCCAGTGGCGTTCATCGCACCTGGGTCATCCGAGCGCGCATCTCGTGCTCTCTTGCGGCCAGTGGCATCCGCCGACATCGTCATCTCATCAGGGTCAACTGAAGGAGCGTCTTGTGCTCTCTTGCGACGGCGACGGGTTTCGACTCTGATGGGAGCTGACCTTCTAGATTTCTCGCACGGTATATTTGGGAAGTGATCACGTTTCTTCGCTGAAAATGGCAGAACTGGACGGGATGGAGCCTTCAACACCATTTCCATGCCCGAGCCCGAGCCCGAGTCCGAGTCCGAGTCCGAGTCCGAGTCCGAACTGGTTTCAGTGCTCTCAGAATGCGACAACGGCGTAGGCAAACAACTCCCCGAAGATGAGCGATTGCGTTTCCTTGCCCCTGCGTGACCTTTGCGATTTGATTGACGTGTTGTCTCCTTGCTAGAACCGGCTGCTCTCTCATTCTCGTTGGTTAAATCAGAGCCGCCTACACCCATGGAGGTTGCAGTATCATCAGCGGGTTGGTCGAGTCCGGGGAGGCTGGCGGCGGCCTGGTCCGCTGTGGCTAGATCCAAAGTAAATGTCAAGTCACTTAAGTAAACAGCGTGAAAAACAAAACGTACTGTAGCACGTCGCCAAATACTCTTGGAAATGTGCCGTTACTGCCTTGAATTTCGACTTGTCCGCAGCCTGCCAATTCTTGGCCACAGAATCCTGATTGGTGCCATGGTGAATACTGACAAAGATAAGCGATCAGCTAAAAAACCACATATACAACCCCCTGCCATGTACCTCAAAACGTTAATCTGACCCCTTTTGGCAGGCTCAGGTCTGCCCACAATCAACGAAACGTGCATTCCGAGGATATTTCCCAGTCCCTCCAATATCGGGCCCGCGAACTCGCCGAGGCGATCCAGAGCTCTGCAAATAGAACAAAAATGTCAGAGCCGCTCTAAATAAATCACAAAAGCCTTACTCTTGTCGGTCATGAGGGTCTGCCGATGCGGCCCCATTTAACGCCTCTTTCCAAGACTTCACCGCCCTTTCGTGATCCGCCTTGGCCTCCCCTGCAATGCGCAACTTTTCTTCTTCAGCTAGCTGATTAAAATGTTCCTGGATCACCTTCACACGATTGGCTGCACGATTCTTATCTTTTACGCCAGTTTTCGGATAACGAGCTTCGAAGTCTTCTTTGACGACCGTATCGTAATGACGTTTTGACCAATGCTGGTACGGAAGTAGTGCTTTAGGAGGCTTGCTCCCAACTCCTGTTAACCTAGCCAGAAGGAGGATGTATGGATTGTTCTCGGCATTCACCCGCTTGCCTGTGTGGCCATTCTTTTTTGTATGATAGATGAGCCAAGACGATATAGTCTAGTTAATTTGTCAGGTCAGAAATATTTATTATACAAGGCCTGAGGACCCCACCGATTTCATTTGTGCAATGACTTTCCCCTTCCTTTCTAATTGTTCCGCGTCCAATGTTTCTGATGTAGCGTCGATCTGGGGATTCGGCATACCCAGATTGTCAACAGGTTCCTCATGCAAAGGGAGTTTCCAGTCGTAGCGCCTGAAGTACTCGTTCACGACACGGTCGATATATTCTGATCCTTTTGTGAGACTTTGAAGACGAGCAGCCCTGAATGGGTCCAAGTGGCTGTTCAGGAACGCAAGTCTGGACCCTTTGGCCCAATTCCTTTTTGGTTTCTCCATTTGTGTCAAAGGCTAAAAATAAAATAAAAGATCCGAATCGGCCCAACTACGGCTGGCCAGCCGTGTCACAAAACTGTACAGATTTGTGACCCACCATTTGTGGCACAAGTGCGTATTGGCACAAGTGCGTATCAGCAGATACTGGCCAATTATTAATAAAATAATAATTAGAGTAAACTACAAAGTGTTCAATAGATCACCAGCTCTTTGACCTCGCAGTTCCTGTCTGGCTGCCATGACCCTCAAATCCTCAGAACCGATCATCGCCAAACACAACATCTCCTCCAGGCATGCGGTTACCTCATGGAGGCATCGGCGCAGCCTTTCGTGCAGTTCCCACTTCCGACCAATGCCATGCTCCTGAAGGACGTGATCTTGCAGTTTGTGGGCATCCGAGGTCAGTTCAGCGACAGAGATGATGATCTTCCTGATCATAGTCTGGTTGGAACACCCGTCCTTCTCGCTTTCGAGGTAAGATGCACATACTTCAGCGAAAAAGATGTCGGTTGGTCCAGCGAGTAAAGATTGTAGCCTAGTTCGAATATTTTCGTAGCATAGAACTGGATTGACGTGTGCAACAGTTTTGGTCCTGGGGGACTGTGTAGTGATGTGTGTTGAGGTTGACCCCAGTGGTTGTCATCTGCACAGTCAATATTAGCTATAGCCAGGAGAGATTTAACCAACATACAGGGAGTACTTCTGCCGCATCCGAGTATTAATGGCATCTTTATTCCTAATGAAAGGTAATGATGGTAAGCGTAATGTTAACAGAGATCACAACAGACAACGCACCTGAGATAATACCTTGCCCGCTTTGCTCGATCCGCAGCCTGCTTATTTTCCTGTGCAAAGTAGAGGCGCGGCCGACTGCCAGGCATGAACAGAGGGTGGATGTGTAAAAGGAGAGGTTAGGTATCGGTAATAGGAAAGGTGTCGGATAAGGAGAGGAATCGGATGAGCAGAGGAAAGGTATCGGTTATATAAGGTATCGGAATCGGAGTAATCGGTTGAAGCTGCACTTTCATAGGACTTTATCTCATTCACATACATTATCCACAACCGACAGCCATTATATATTGCATAAGTAGTTCATTACTACCTAGACGTACTAAACAATTGATATGTATTAGTGTTGGGAGTGCGGTGACTCGGAAATACACTTCATCATACCTTGTGTTTATTTCTTAATGCTAATCTTATATGCAATGTACGGGCAAGAAGTTTTACCAAGAAAGGACAGATATACTATGTAGCAACTCTATGTATCAACCCAATACCACGATAGTACCATTAGAAACGGTGGCGTCCATGATTTGGTGGCCGTGCTCCACGGACTGACACCTGGACATTACCGCTCCCGGGACTCCAGTAACCAATGGTGACGTATTTTGCCTGAATGGGCAAGTTCAATCTGTCAGTCGGTGAGCGGAAGGCGGTCAACACTCACCAGTAAGAGAAAATGCCAACACGCTTGCCCCTAGTGACGCAGTAGAAAGGACCTATTGCATTGGGTGGTGGGATAGAATACCCGTGGTCGTTCTCTGCCCACGGGTACAGCGAAGGGTTGAAAGTGGGCAACTCCGAGGCCTTCTGCGCTGATTCCTTTTGGGGTTCAGTGGCGGCTGCCAATTCCTCCCCCACCGATTCCTTTCCGGGTTCAATGGTAGGGTGAGTGAGGGGTTCTAGAACGGCGACCAGGGCAAGTGCGGATGTTGGGCTGAGGGTGAGAGAGGAAATGAGTTGAATCAATGAAGCTGGTACCGTGATGATGAGTTGTTGGGTCCAATGCGAGGGTATAATAACTCACAAACAGTGGCATCCTCGTCCGGCATGGATCCATTGCCCTTATTGGTTGGCTTGGCCGACTGATGAACCATACTGGGTGATGGGGGGGGGGAAGAGAAAAGGTTGGGGCCGCGACGACGCCCGAAGGTTGGGATGTCAAAATGCTTGAAGGTTGGGACATCAAAATGGGACATCAAAAAGCTTGAATTTACATAAGTTAGCACGTCGTGAGTTAGCACGTTATTATATAGACTCCTTTGTACGTCTCCACTAGCTTCACTCACCATGAGTCGAAAATGCACTTACACTGTGTACCGCGATGACGACTCTGATGATGCTAATGATGTCAACCTTCCACATTCTCGCACCATCAACATCTCAAAGGACCAATGCAGAATTGTTGTCATGCCGTGGTCACCCCAGAAAGCCAGGTCAGGACAAAGTCAACGACATGTGATGGATTTCTGGCATTCAGTGGAGGAATTTGAGAATTATTTTGTGGACGGAGGAGGAGGAGACGGTCTGGAGGCTGCGGATATAGTTATAAATACCACGGCTAAGCGCTATCCCAGATCGGTGAGTCAAAGTTTCTAGTTTCAACGCGTCGTAAACACTTCGGGAATAACAGGACGCACCACTTCGTGAATGGTATGGTTATGGCGATGATTGTTCGTATCGTGAGGAATATTTACGTGAAGACTTGCGTCGCGAAGGGCGAGGTAATCAGTCCACCCCGATTTGTTCAACGTGTGGGCGTCTACCTAATCTTGAGGTTCCTGTGTCTCCGAACTTCCGGTGTGAAGATTGCTTCGGTTTACTTCTCGAATGCCAGTCTTGTTGCGTTCAGAGGCACTTGAAGCTGCCTTTCCATCAAATTAAGGTGTGTATTTGGTATCGCACACGTCCCCTCGCTCACATCCCCTCACCTGAACCTTGAAATTTTCGTCAGAGATGGAACGGCGATTTCTTTGAGTCGACATCTCTCCGCGACATCGGCTTACGCATACAACTAGGGCATTCGACCGGTCAGTGCGTGAATCCCGAACCCGGACATAAGGACTTCGTTGTACTTCATACGAACGGCGTACATATGGTTGCGGTAGATTTTTGCGATTGCGAACACCGCGTGGCTCATCGGACTCAATTGCTCGCGGCAGACTGGTTTCCGGCGACTGTTCACCAACCTCAAACATGTTGTACCAACCAATTACTCGAACAATTCCATATTCTTACACTGGCCAGCAAAGTTTCTGGTTACGAGTTTTACAAAGCCCTGGAGAGGATGTCGGATAATACGGGAATTTTACCCATCAAGGTTAGTTAACCTGGGCCTTAATATAATTTTCTCTGAATCATTTGCAGAATCGCTACCCCGCTTTTATGCGGATGTCTAGGATGCACCGTCACGTCAAACTGTTGAAGCGAGCAGGTCGCGGTAACGTAACCAACGGCATTCTCACTACCCCCGCTGGTGGACTGGCTCTCCTCTGCCTGGCTTGTCTGCAGCCGGGTATTAACTTACCCGAAGACTGGCAGAAGGTTGATCCCGTTCTGAAGTTTTCCTCCAGCCTGCGTGTGGCAGGCGTCGTGTCTTGTATTTGTGCACGGCATGAGCTCATCTGGCCACAAGGGGCAGGGGACTTGCAGAAGGGTGAACGGTGAGTTGTCCTATGATGGCGACGTGTGCAGACTTCTAAACCATTTGCTCAGTTACTGCAACATCAATTATGTCTTCTTGTCAGCACTCACGATCGCCGTCCTCTTCGTCGGCCTCACTTATGATGTCAACTGTATTTACAAGCTCCACTTCTGGGATCGAATGGAAGACATGCCGGACTCCTTACGACTGGAATGAGGCAGCATCGATTTGTCCTTCGGCGTTCCAAAGTTCCATTTGCCCAGCCATAAATTGGCCTGTCAGGCTCCCCATTCCTTAAATCTCATGCCTGGAGTAGGCCGTACTGACGGAGAGGGAATTGAATGCAATTGGGCCGAGATTAATGCCGTTGCCAATAGCACGAAGGAGATGGGTCCAGGATCCAGACATGACACACTCGATGACCATTTCGGACACCACAACTGGAGAAAAATCGTCGGGATGGGTAAGTCTCGTTGCAATGCTCAATCTGTAACTACTGAAAACGTGAACAGGACACACACTGCGCCGCAAGATGCTTTTGGCACAACTGGACAGTCCAGTTGGTGGCGTGGGAAGCTGACAAGTCGAAACCGAACCCGTACATATATGAAACGACTACTGTAACGGAGGTGGAGATAAAACGGCAGCTCGCCGACGAGGAACTGCAAGCTGCGGCAGATGGGGCGATACAGTTACATGAAGTGGGACCAAGTGATTTCGTATCCATGGGGCTAGTGTTGGAGGACAGCCAGTGAGTACAGGATTATTCTTAGTACCACTCGTTTCAACAGTAACCCATTATTTCAGATGCCGGTTACGGTCAGATGCAAAGGAGTTAGCGACACCGACAGCAACTCAATCATTAGAGTTTCAGCGCAGACGAAATTTGCTTGCGAAGACGATCAGTCGCTTCCGGGCTCTACAATTGATTTATACCCCCGGGGTCAAACCATTGATCGAGAGCCATTCTGCAGACACAGTTATTGCCGAGGATATCACGCTCTGGTTGGCATCTGAGATAGATGCGAACTTGCGTCCGACCTGTTGCATTCCACGTCTGCCAGATATCGAGGCACGGCTACGCGAAGGTCAATGTTTCGATGCCCTGACTCAAATACGGCATTTGATACGTGCCAAAACTCACCTCATTCAATTCCGTAACAAGAATGTCTGTGGCCAACGGCCGAACACACGGGCAGCCGGCGCCATCAACCGTTTGGACAACAGGCTGTCTGTTGCCATTGCAAAGTACAGGCGTGCGTGTGATGCCTTGTCTGCTCTTTTGGGTCAAGGCGATTGGGAGCGGGAGCTGCAAATCTTGCGGGATGAGGATATACGATCGCCAGGTGGCATGGAGACTTGTATCGAAGACCCAGATGATACCATTGGTGCCGATGGGAAGAAAAAGAGTAAGAAGAAGCTAGAGGCCCTTGCCAAGGGACTCGGTGAAGGCCATCATATTATATCCTGGATCTGGGTTTCTGGTGGACTGGTAGGTGAGGGTGGTGACAAGGGCTTAAACGATGGTCAGTTTTGAATTTCATTTCAAATGGTTATCTAACTAATTTCTAATAGCATTACGAGTGGAATGGGCTAAATCACTGGCCCGCGCTACACGCTGGAAGGAGGAGGTCCTCCTGTTGAAGGAAGAGATGAGACGAGTTCTATGTTTTCTCCAATGGAAGGCAGCATGGTGGAAGGATCGAATGGATGGGGACAGCAACATCGCCATACCAGATGTTAGTGCAGGTGCGCGAGCATATGCACTACGACAAGCCGATCTGCAGCGGTCCTTGCTGAAGCAGTTTACCCGGTTATGGGAGTCCCCTCTGGCTATGTCAGATTCTGCGTTGGATGCCATGGATGACAGCTTGGTGGTAGATTTAGAGGATGACGAGGAGGAGGAGGAGGAGGAGGAGGAGGAGGGTGTATAATTTGCCTGAATATAGGTATAGCGCATGGAAATATATATTTCCAAATGTGGATTGGTAACAGTAACCCTAGTGTAAGTGTCCCGGCTATGCACCCAGATATGGGTTGACTACCAATGTAAGCCTACGTGAGCCAATGAGGGCTCAGATAAATTGTTGTGCCAGAACCCATGGCAATTGGCCAAATTTCACAGTGCTACTTCCCATCTTTTTTGACAAAAGTCTCGGTGGGTAGGTCCATGCATATAGGTCAAATAGTACAGCTAGGGGTGCTGGATGAGGAGGACCTTTATCCTGGCCAAGAGGACCTTTATCCTGGCCAGGAGGACCTTTATCCTGGCCAGGAGGACCTTTATCCTGGCCAGGAGGACCTTATCCTCGCCAACAATCAGTTTGAGGATGGTAGTCTTCCAGTCAGTCACGTCTTTATTTTATTTGGTGACTTTTTCCCACGCTATTATACAACTCACTCAATGTCCTACCCCAACACGCTTGAACAACTCTCAATAGTTGGAGGAAATATATCTAACGTCGGAGGGGACCAAATCAATGACTTGCGCTACAGAATTGTCGTCATCAATGTTCAAAAGGAACATTGTTTTATCTGCCATATCTGCAGCGGGTGCAAGCGACTGTGGGGTTGGGTCCGGGCTCTTTTATCTGTAAGCGTAAAGCTCTTTTCCTTTCATCCTGCGCTCATCTTGTGCTAAGCGTTCCGCGCAACGTATTTCGGGGCGAAACGCCCAAGTTCCCGATAGCGCAACGAGCGCGAACCGCGCGTGAACGAATTGTGACGCGCCGGATGAACCGATGGGGAGAAAGATGGAATGGAAGTGGGTGGGGTAGTAGTTGATGCGTCGGACTCGCATTTATATCTTCGTATGCTCACGTTCATATACTTTTTATTTTGCAATGCCGGACTTTCCCATTGTTTTTTCATTTTTTCAATTTGGAGTTACTCTACTACTACTGGGACAGTGAAACAGCATGCCATTGGTTCAGAAAGTACAGGGTACGCGTGTAGTATGAATATGCAAAAGATTTGAGCCAAATTCACGAAGGCAAAAGACTAAAAAAAGGTGACGGTACACATGATGCCGATGTAGTGAAACGAGACCGCCCACCCGCCTTCTCCATGCCCCACGCCATCCACTAGGTCGCGTACGCGCCGGGGAAGATGTCCGTATGGGCATTGGGCGCCTTGATCGCGAGTGACAGCGCCCACACGCCAATCGGGGCGACAAAATTTTGATGTGATTTGAAAGCATTTTGGGACGATTGGATGCGTTCCTGCCCTCAGCTAATGCACGTATAAACTATAGAAAGCTTCGAAATTAGCATTGTGTGAGTGGATCCCGAGCTACGGCTTACCGATGGTTGTCCAGCGCCCAGAATGACGAATAGTTTTTGAGTGGTTTTTTTGCGAATTTTATTAGACGGGGACCTAGGCCCCATCTGGCTGAGTACTATAAAACAAATTTTGAATGATTTGGTTGAGAACTCACCGAGTTATAGCTTGCGCATTGTGAGGCGTGCTAAATAGGCGGACTTTGAGTTAGCGACAAGTATTATGTAATCAGCTGTAAAAGAACATATAATAATTAGAAGGTAATTTGACTTTTTTGAGGCAATCCATATTTGGATGCTTATGTAAGCTTGTCCACACATGGCTAGGATCATATTTTCCAGTATAACAAGTTGAATCATATCTTGTGCCAAAAAAACGTCTCCTACATGCGATCAACTTCATTAATCAATTACAGCTGTTTTCAAAATCATGTGAAACTGAGAAAAAATTCAAGGTGGCATGGCTGCTCTGCTGGCCCTAAGTAGAAACTCTGACTTGTAGCCTTGGAACTTAGTCAATGTTGAATTATATGTATCATGATATTTCTATTGGATTGGACAGTGTGCTTGTTTCCAATTTTTGGGACAGCAGGATATGGCAAATCAATTGTTAGTGGCTATCTTAGTGTTGTCTAAACTCAGCTGGTCAGAAAAAGCTAATCCTGGTCCTGATTTTTTCGTGCACAACCAGCTTTCTTGCTGAACCATTGTGCACCAAAACATCACGACCGGGATCAGCTTTTTCTGACCAGCTGAGTTTAGGCAACACTAGGTCATCTTCCAAGTCAGGAGGTTCCACTGGTCCCTCATCTTGTTGAAGTAACTAAACTTTTCAAGCTCAGTGTGCATATGCCAAAAATCAGTGGAGTTTATGCCACCTTGAATTTTTTCTCAGATTCCACATGATTTTGAAAACAGCTGTAATTAATTATGAACCCTTACTGAGCCTGGTCTGATAAAGAACTAATAAATTACAAGAACTCGTAATACTGTAGAATTATATCATCAGAAGAGCTTTTATGGTTATTGCTGTGTCACATGATGTGACAACACTCTTTCCTGTGAGAAGTGCTACTCATTCAATTCTCAACCAATCTTTATAATCTCAGGTGATTGTGAACCCCTCCCCTAACCAGCTCTAGATGCTGGTAACAATGAAAACTCAATTGAACTTGTTTAGTGGGCCAGTGCTGCGCATGGCATGAACGAGTTCTTTTTTCCCCCTCTCCACTTCCATGACAAAGTAAACAATTTCATAAAGCATGTTACATATGGTATAAGACATATAGCATATGTTGTACATTACCAATTGCTCTGATAAGCTCACCTCTCACTTCAGCAAAATAAAAAGTATAAAAAATAAAACTACATAGAGTGTCTTGGGTGTTCATCAACCTCCTCTCTTACTGTCATGTCTTCTGTGCTGCATCATTGTGTAATATTCTCAGCTACAAAAGAAATATTTAGGAAGCAATAGGTCAACTGTCAAACACAACTGCTCCATAAACAGTATGATAATAATTGACTTACATTTGTTTAACCCTACTTCTCCATGACCTTATATGCTGTACAACAGATGACAGCATGAAGACAGCTGTGCTTAGTGAGTGGGCCAATGATGCATATAGCATGAACAAAGTCTTTTGTCTTTCATTGGCTTTTTATTTGCATGATTTTTATAAATATCAATAAGTAATTTTGCTTGAAATATATAATTAGTATATAAGATAATATATATATACAGTGATATCACATTGAATTTTATGTTTTAAGTAAAAATATCAGTACATCATCTAAGTTTAGCCAATTTCTGCTTATATGGCTGATATTTCCATATATTGTGAAAGTGGTCACATGTGACGATGACTCCTGTGATCAGCTCAAAATTTAGCATATATGGTATAAAATTGCCTTATATGATTAGACTGGTCACATGTAACTATTACCATTGTGATCAGCAAAAAATTTGGTATATAAGATTGAAAATTACCTTATATGGTTAGATTGGTCACATGTGACTGTCACACCTGGCCTGAAATGTTTATATTAGTCAGCAGTTCAATTTTCAGCTAATTCTAATGAGAACTAAAGGCAGTATGAATATTTTGAATATAATTATGAGGTAATTTGTTATGTGTGAGACATCTCATATTTGGATGCTTATGTAAGCCACTCCAAACATGGCCCAGATTTTTTGTTACATTCCAGCATAAGAAGTAGAATCATATCTCCTGCCCACAAAAATTTTCTCTATAGGTGATGCAAAAACATTAATGAATTAATTAATTACGAACGTTCACTGAACCAGGTCTGATAAAGGACGAGTCTTTAAATAAATTAAAAGAACTTGTAATTATTATTTAGTATTTAATATTGACCTCACATATGGGATTGGCAGTTTACATTTCAATAATTCAAACAGATAACAGATGATCAAGTAGCAGCAACATGTCTGCCACCATCCAAATAGGTCAGTGCAGTTTTATGTGAAAAAGAGACACATCTCCTGTGCCATGAATACATAATGGAATGATCTCAAAACTACCAGGTGAGCACCTGCACAATATTAACTATATTTTATCCAAACTAGTTTTAGATCATTGGAAAGTAAACTGTCATCAGGAACTCTCTCCAATCCCAAATATGAAGTCTAAAATTTAACAATTTACGAGTTCTTTTAATTTATTAAAAGACTCGTTCTTTATCAAACCTGGTTCAGTGGAGGTTCATAATTAATTAATTAATTCATTGATTACATGTAATAAAGTTGATCGCATGTAGGGAACTTTTTTTTTAGGCAAGAGATATGATTCTACTTGATGTCCTGGAAAATCACATGTGATCATGGCCATGTTTGGACAAGCTTACATAAGCATCCAAATATGGGTTGCCTCAGAAAAAACAAATTACCTCCCAATTATATTCAAAATATTCATACTGCCTTCAGTTCTTATCAGAATTAGCTGAAAACTGAACTGCTGACTAAGATAACTATTTTAGGCAAGGTGTGACAGTCACATGTGATCGCTCTCTCATATTGTATACTAAATTTTATGCTGATTGCAACAGTGACAGTCACATATGACCAGTCTAATCATATAAGGTAATTTTATATAATGTATACTAAATTTTATACTGATTATCATAGTGATCATTGCATGTAACAAATCTGATTATATAACACACTAATACATATTGCATCACGGATTTTAGTTTATATGGTGATTTTTAAGCTTTGGTAAATATATACAAATAGATGCAAATAAAGACAAATAAATACTTTTCTGTTGGCATTATTACTGTCTAGTTGTAAGTGATCCCATAATGACCATATAACAATGGGGTTGGGCAATCTCTATAAGGTGTGACATGTGTCACGGAGACCATCACGTGTGACTCCCTGCTCAAACACTGACCCAGTCCCTTTACGAGTTCACAACTCACTTTAGTGACAAGCCTTGAGTGTAAAAAATGTTCATAATGAATGTATAAATGTTTCTATCTCCAAAGTTTTTATGGTAATAATTTTAGGCAAACACTATTCCACGATTTGTCAATTCTTACAGCCAAATCCAGCCTAGAACCTTAAACATCTATAGACTCACTCCAATCAGGTCTTCAAGCTTAGCTTTGGCTGAGTGGTATGTTCCATTTATATATTAAAAGATTTTGTTCAGGCCAGAATTTTAGTAAATGTCTTTGAAGTTCTAAAATATGTCAATCTCCCAAATTCCCTGTCAAAATTGGCTTAAAAATGGAAGTCTATGGGTTCATCAAATATACATCTTACAGCTTAGCTCTAGTGACGCAATTTCATCTCCTTCATGATTAGAACATTTTGTTCAAGACCAATTTTTAATAACTTGCTCCGTTGTTGAGATATCAAGACAGCTACAGATAGTAGTGGGTCACTAATTGTCACGATTTCTGTCACATAGCGTTATGTCACGCTGCCACGAGCCTGTGTGACATTGCCCAACCCCAATAACGAACAAATACAAACAAACAAACCCAATATGGTTAGATTACTTTGTATTTTAATTTTGGTCTTGGTCAAATTTCTTATATAATCATGATTATGTAATCATTAGTCAGATCACCATTTGAACCCAGACTTTGAATCTTATTGAACTTTTCCCTCTTGAACCTGAACCACCACCTTTTCCATTTGGTGTGTTAAGCTCATGTTTTTTGACCTTTTTGGCTCGTTTAAGCTCAATTTTTCATATTCAGACTCCGAATGAATGTTTTCTGGATCAGGTGATGTGTCTGGACCATTCAGGGTCCAATGCTGACATAAGCTTTCCTTTTTTAGACATCAAAGTCAAAAATTCTTCTGATTTTGTGCTTTTCATTTTTTGTGGCTCTGTTTTCTTTCCTGGACCACTCATAATGTCTTCAATTGGCATGTCTTGTTGTTTGCTAACATAATCTATCATTTTACAGCTCATCTCCCTTTCAATTTTCAAAGTATGTACAAATTTCATGTTTTTTCACCTTTGTTGCTTGTTTAAGCTCAGTTGTCCATATTCAGACTCTGAAAAAAGCGATCTGGATCAGGTGATGTGCCCAGACTATTCAGGGTCCAATGCTGACATAATCTTTCCTTTTATAGATAAAAAAGTCGAAAATTCTTCAAATTTTTATGTTTTTTCTTTTCTCTGGCTCCGTTTTGTCTCTTGGACCACTGGTAATGTCTTTTATTGGTGTAAATTATCATTTGTTGATATAATATATCACTTGACAGCCAATCTCCCTGTTAACATTCAAAGTATGTAGAAATTTTGCATTTTTTCACCTTTTTTAGATTGTATAAGCTCATTTATTCACCTACAGGTTTACAGTGGATCTTTTCTGGCTCAGGTATAAATCTCTCACCATTTAAGATCACATGCTGACATAAGATTTCTATATATAGTCTTAAAATGTGGAATTTCTTGGAATTTCTGCACTTTTACTGCCTTATGTGCTGGAATTTGTGTTGGTATGTTTTTTATTTATCTTCTCCAGATATATTTGACATATCCATATTATTATCTAGCTTCTATTGTCATAGAAACTATAAACCCGTTCACAAAAATGTTAAAAATGTTATCCATGTCACAATGTCTTATGATGTTTATCATTGCAATGTCTTGGGCACAATGTGCTGTCACTGGAATAGGCCTTGTGCCTCCTGCAAGTGTCATACAACATGTTCATGTCACACCAACTGTCTCTGCCATACTAGATGTCATGTCAGGCCTGGTTACTTTGAATTTTTACATAGACAATCTGACAAAGTATGAAAATCCCACTTATTTACCAAGTGTAGTTCCTGTTCATCAGTCCACCTCTTCTTTCACATCACAAATCCCTGAAAAAATCACAAGTATCCACACAGTGCTGAATTTATTCTGTCTAGTTGTCAATTAGCTCCTACCTCTTTTCTATTTGAATTATATGCCAGAGTCATCTTCAACATGTTTGATTTGCTTGCTGTGTATCATTGTACAACTAGTCTTGCTAATAAATGCATGTATATTAAGTTAAAACTTCAACAGAATCTGTTCAGAAAATATGACTTCAGAGCTTACTTGAAATATGTAATCAAATTACCTATATTAGCCAATGGAGCCATTCTACTGTTTTTCTTAGTTTTGCATCATTTCCTAGCTTTTCAAGTGCCTGCTCACTATATTTGTAATATAACTTCGAAATTATATAACATTTTCAAGTCTGACAATATACCTTTCAGTGCTGATGTTCATATGGGTGGTATTGGTGGAGGCAAACCAAATGTATTTTCACTTCATGAACTAATTCCTGCTTCAACCAATGACAATGCCAGTATGGATGCAGCTAAATGTAAATTCTACTCTTACATGCCAAAAAAATGAAGCTCTCTCACTGAAATCATCATCTGAGCAGTCACTTGTAATTGTAAATCACCCATTTGAACTGTTGACTCCAAAATTGACCATTGCAAATTTGAAAGTGATTGCAGCCAGCCATAGCATTCTTGTACACTCAAAAATGACTCATGCAGCACTTCAAACTGCAATACAGAATCATGTCTACACCAACTGCAGTACTTGTGTGTCAGTATTTGAGTTAATTGATGAAGAAGCAATTGCAAGTCACAAGAAAACCCAAAATATCATTGCAGTTAATAAATTCAAAAATCAGAATTCTGAGAAGCATTCCAAACAACACCTTGTGGCTGTTCAAACATTCAAAACACAATATCCTAATAAGTATGCAACACAAAATCTAGCAGCTGTACAGAAATATCAGCTGGCAAATCCTGCCAAGCATGCAAAACAGAATCTGACTGCTGTCTAGAAATTTCATCTGGAAAATCCTGAGAAGCATACAAAACAAAATCTTGCAGCTGTACAGAAATTTCACCTGGAAAATCCTGAGCAGCATGCAAAACAAAATCTAGCAGCTATACAGAAATTTCACCTGGAAAATCCTGAGAAGCATGCAAAACAAAATCTATCAGCTGTACAGAAATTTCATCTAGAAAATCCTGAGAAACATGCAACACAAAACCGCAGCAGCCGTTTCAAAGTTCAAAATTGATAATAATGAGAAGCATCTGCAACAGACACTAAATGCAGTTAGAAGACATACCATAAATCACCCTGAGCAGCACGCACAAATCAATCAGATTGCTGTTAAAACATATAGAGATAACATTCAATTTCCTCCTGATCCACCTTCAGCAAAATTGCAACACACTATTATGTCAGGATTTTGTGGTGACTCCTCTCCCAACAAATTTATTGAATCTGGTTGTGCTGTCTGTGGAAGATTGACTCCAGTTTCTCAATTGCAAAGCTACACAGAGTTGAACTTAAGTTGTTTAAAACAATCTGGTGTAACTCACTTCTCAATTGATGATCCAATCCAATCTTCAGATAATCCTATAATAAATGAAGATCTCTATGGCATGTGCAAGAAGTGTTACAAGTCTTTGGTCAGAGGAAAATGCCCAGCTATGTCTCTGGCAAATGGTTTATGGCTTGGAAAGATTCCAGATGAATTAACTAATTTGTCTTATGCCGAACAACTGTTAATTGCGAGAGTGAGACACAATAGATGCAATGTCAGGGTTTCTATAGGAATGCACAAAATGAGAGCAAATGCCATCACATTTGCCAATCCAACTCCAAAGATTTACGACATCTTGCCTCCACCTATTGATCAGTTGGATGAAGTGCTAGCATTTATTTATACTGGACCATGTAAGTCTACAAAATCTGATTTTGAGAGAACACCATTGCTTGTTAGAAGAAACAAAGTTGCCACTGCATTGAACTGGTTAAAACTGAATCACTGTGACTATTTTGACTTGGGAGTGACATACCAGTTGTAGTGGAGTACAGACAATCCTTTGTCAACAAAAACCCAGAAGCTACTGCTGTGAATGACATGGAAGAGGAGGAAGGTACTGAGACTGGCATGTGTCCATTTGTAGTTCATGGCTTGACTGGTGAAGAATACTCTACCAAAAGTATCAAAGCCATAAAAGCCATTCCATTAAAACATCTGATGGATAATAACAAGATTCTGGCAATTGGACATGAGAGTGATCCACAATCCATCTATAACAATCCTCAGTTATTCCCTCAAATGATGCCATGGTTGTTTCCCTATGGACTTGGTGGAATTGGAAACTCTCTGATCCAAGGCAAAATTTCAGAAATCAAACACAAGTAACACTTGTTAATGTACTATGACAAGAGGTTTTAGAAAGATCCACACTTTCCTTTGGTTGCATTCAACCATGCACTAGGTGCAAAAAGGCCTTTGGGGGTGACACAAATAAATTACCCATACAAAACAAAACCCTAAATTTGGGCCATGTGAAATAGATATCTAACTACATTACTGAAGATCATATTTCTCCACACCTTTTAAGAATTAGAAATAACAATCAAAAGGTCATATGTAGATTCAAAAAAAATCCAAATGTTTCATATCTTGTGAAGAATCTGGAATCATAAAGCAAATCTCAATTTCTCAAACACTCACATTTGGGATTTGGTATCATATTCAGGGAACTCCAAATCTGAATTTTGAAGCTTTCCAGATATCTAATGCATTTGAGTCTTTCAAGTCTCTCAAAGTCAATAAAATATTTGAAATTTGAATTTGAATTCATAAATTTTGAAAGGCAATCTTGCATTTAGTATTTGTAGAGTCCCAAATACATTAACCAGTAGTTGCCCAGTACTTGACTGGTATTTGACTAGTACTGGTCCAGTAGTTGACCAAGACAAAGTCAGTCAAAATAAATGAGGTGATTACTTGAGCCACAGGATTGCCTGTGAATTGCCTGGATTTCTGTGGAATTGCTGCAATTCGTCGTGGGATAGTGATCCTGAGCCACAGGATTGGATGCAAATGGCTTGGATCTGTGTGGGATTGCTGCAAATCTTTGTTGTAGTAAACATGGCCTTTATAGGTGCCAATGGTGTGTTGGCAAGTCCTTTGTCTATGGGGTCAGAATCCAAACTCAACCTGTTTGTATGTATATACAGGGAACACTATATACATACTATATAATATGTATAAAGGGACTGTACTGAAGAAATGGTGAAGTATGAAAGGAAAGAAATGTGAGGAGAGGGAATAAGAATGGAAGAGAGGGAGGAATAGAATGGGGAGAGGAGGAGAATGGGGGATATGAAGGAAAGTATGAGAATCAGGGTCGACTGAGATATCAATCTCTACATCATCCAATACTGAGCATCAACCGAGCCACTGGATTGCAGGTGTATGGCCTGGATTTCTGTGGAATTGCTGTGAATGTTCTTGGGATAGTGATCACGAGTCACAGGATTGCACGTGCATTGCCTGGATTTGTGTGGAATTGCTGTGATTGATCTTGGGATTAGTGTTGCCGTAGTTCGGTTCCGAACCTAGCCAAACCCGGTTCAAACCCTGAACCGAACCCTAGGTTCAGTCTAAGTTCAGCCAAGTGCTGAACCAGACCGCGGGTTCAGTTCTGGGTTTCGAGGCCTGCCGGATTTCCTGAACGGCTCCAAACCACGTCCAAACTGCGAACGCAGATATTTTTAAGGTATTTATTTCATTTGTTTTTCGTATTTCTTTACTTACTTTTTCGTGGTAAACAGTATCATGTGACCATTACACGTAGGTTTTCTTCACCAACACCGCAACAACGCAAGGCCAATGAATGCGACACAATGTCGCGTTCATGAACACAGGTAAGTCTCATAAAATTTCTTAACTTTACTAATATTATCTGCCACAGGCAACTTGACCGCTGTTTTGCGTGGGAAGTGTTTGAACAAATCCACACCAAGGGTTTCCGGAGTGCGTCGTTGATCGGGAAATTACCTTGTTGTCCTTTAGGAACAAGGATTTAGCTCTTTAATAACTCTGGGGTATTCCTGTTGGGTGGTTGGGTTGTGGTGTGAATCCTATCAAAGGTTAGCTTTGAGGGATACAACAAATACTTAACAATAATATAAGTCAGATGTATGACTTATAGAGGATGAGTGAACAATGAGGTCTTCCCTACTGAAGGTAAAGACTTTGAGTGACAAGAGGTATGCAAGAGTATAAGCGGATAATAACTCAAGCAAGTATGAACAGTGTAAGATGAATGGGTGTACAACAGTCAAGTATACAAGTAGCAAGTATACAATGAGCAGAGGTACAATAGAGATGAGCAATAGATAATGGACGATGGGCGATAGACGATGGGCGATGGGCGAGTGTAACAGTAGATGTCAAACAAAAGGGAGGTGTGACAAAATACTATGTACAGAATGAATGAACTGAACAATAGGCAAGTAGGATTGATGATCAAGATATCGGACTTTATTCCGAAGCTTCAAATGCACATTGGCTACTAGTGCAGAATAAAGTACTGGGATATCTTTGGTGATGACCAATAGAACTTGAAAGAAAATGAATGTGACTGTACTACGTGACAGAACACAAAGAAAATATATCAAACAAGTAATAAGGGAGTATCAATATAACTGCAATTGATATCCTTAAACAAATGAATGATGACTTGAACTGCAATTGGTATTTGAAGTACTACTACACAAGTAATACAAACAAACACAGAGGGGTGAATCAGAATCTGGGAGAGGGACTGTCCTGTGACTGGGCCTGTCAGATTAGGTGACTGGGCCATCTCCAGCAGAAACTGGGCTCTATATATACCTATTCTACAGCAGGAGTCATACTGAGTCATAGAATGGTATATCAAATGGAGAGCATAGGATATGACTCATAGGGAGTCATATAGAGGAGAGGCATAGGTTTATGACTCATAAGGAGTCATAATGATGAAAGGCATGGGGGGTTATGACTCATAAGAAGTCATAAGAAAGGAAGGCATGGGTTTGTGACTCATACAGAGTCAATTAATGAGTCACATAGGTATTATAATCAAAGGAGGGGGCATAATGAGTCAGAAATAGTCATAATTAGTCATGGGTGGTCATAATGAGTCATGGGGGGTCATGAGTATGTCATAAGGGTCATAATTTGTCATGGATAGACCAATGAGTCACATTTGATGGGAGTGAGTCATGCCACTGGTCTAATCTTGGGTGTGTGAATCAAAGGCAAGGGCTGTGCCAGGCTATGCTTCTAGAATCATCTTCCTGAGGCTGTGCTTCTTGATCAATTGATGCCATGCCATGTGTGTATCCTTATCAGTTAAGAAAAAGATAAGATCAGGGCTGGGCTGTATTTGATAAATTGATATGAAATGTGATGTGCTTCTTGATCAGGGAATGATGGGTGGCATGTGTTATCTCTATGACTGGAGATAAGGATGTGGCTGTGCTTCTTGTGCTTCTTTGGCCTCTGATAAGATGTTTTGGGGGCCTTATCAGTTAAGATAAGGGTATTCCTTCATTTCTTCTGCATAGATAAGGGTTTTCTTGCATGTCCCTTCTGTAGATAAGGGTTTCCTTGCATGTCCCTTGTATAGATAAGGGTTTCATGTATGTCCTATGTGCAGATAAGGATTTCCTGTGTGTCCTATATGCAGATAAGGGTATTCCTTTCTACTCCATATGCAGATGGGGGCATTCCAGTATGAATGGTCCTTGTAGTGTAATGTGTGCTGTAGGGATGGTGACTAGTGACAGCATATTGCTATGTTTTGATCCGAATCCTTTTTGGATCATGACACCACGACCATATCGCAAGCACACAACCCGGCACAACATGGATCCCAATGCCAACGCAATGCCAACGGATGCGGGACGGCCACAACACCACCACCACCAGCGGTGGCAAGGCAATGACGACGGCGACGGCCAGCAGCAGTGGCAGCAATGCCAGCAGCAGCAGCAGCAGCAACAGTGGCAGCAGCAACAGCAACAACAGCAGCAGCAGCAGCAGCAGCAGCAGCAGCAGCAGCAGCAGCCGTGGCAGCAACACCACCACAACCATACCACCGCCCCAACGAGGACAACGGTTGGCAGCAGCAGCGCTGGCAATGCCACACAGGGACCACGGGACAAGACCCCCCGTCCCTCCACATCCCTTGGGGACACTGGAGGGCTCCCCCGCACCCATCTATGTCACGAAGTACAGCGCCGTATCTATTGATACGTGCCTGCAATTCGCGAGGAGAACGGACGGGGTGAGCCCACCTCGGTCTGGGTTTCAGACCATGTCTGAACCCAGACCGAACGCGAAGAGACGGTTCGACGCCATCTGGGTCTGGGTTTGGCCATGCGCCAAACCAGACCCGAAGTTCAGTTTGCAGTTCCGCCAAAAAGGGTTGGAACCGGACCGAACTGAACTTCGGCAACACTACTTGGGATACAGGTCCTGAGTCACTGGATTGCATCTGCACCGCCTGGATTTGTGTGGAATTGCTGCGATTGATCTTGGGATACAGACCCTGAGCCACTGAATTGCATCAACACTTTACACTGAGCCATACATTCCAATCAGAGTCCAATCGGAATGCTCGGACTCCAAGGAATCCAAGTGGATTCTGAGTGGAATGGAATCTATCTTTGTAGAGCACTAACAATTTTAATATCCCAATCGGATTCCAAGTAAATTCCGCTCGGAATGGTCATTTTTTTGGATTTTCATTGGTTTTCATGGGGTATGCTTATTTACAAGGAATCATGAGGAATTCGCTCGGAATCCACTTGGAATCCTGCTGAGTTTTTGAAAAGCACTGGCTTTTTTTGACTTTTTTGCATTTTTCTCACTCAATTTTGTAAATAAAACAATTCTGACCCTATATATGGCATTGGGTATACAATGGGCATGCTAACCAAATTAGGCAGTATTTTCCCACGCTCCATATTTTGTAGGAAAACCTAGTGGAGTCCAATTGGAGTCCGAGTGAAGTCCGAGTGGATTCCTTGCAAAACACTGTAAATTTGTTCACTTGGTTCGTGCATTCCTACACTTGACTTAGTTGAATACTACTGTAGGTTACCATTAGACTTGGCTATCCTCATTAATCCAGTATTTTGTACTGAGGCCATAATTCCAAGTATTCTGATCGAAATCCTTTACATTTGTTAGTAATCTTTGGAACGCTTATCAGTTCAAATACACAATCATGTTCACACTGTCAGTTAATCATTATGTTTTTATTAGTTCACATCAATCTCATGGTCATTTTCATCTTCCCTTCATCTCCACCTTCACCTTCACCTTCATTTCCACTAAGCAAATACTGACATAGTTACCAACCTCTTGTTTCAGGAGTCCATAATTATCTTCACCTTCACCTTCACCTTCACCTTCACCTTCACCTTCACCTTCACCTACACCTCTTCACCTTCACCTCCATCTTCACCTTCATTTCCACTAAGCAAATACTCACATAGTTACCAACTCCTTGTTTCAGGAGTCCATTATTATCTTCACTTTCACTTTCACCTTCATCTCTGCATTCATCTTCATCTCCAATATTAGTAATACCGAGTTGTCCAAGTTGGTTTCTGAGTGGATTTCTTAAAATGTGAACACTTTATTTATTGCTGCATTCACAGTATAAATAAATGTTAAGGTATTTCTTCACTGCTGTCTTTTCTTTTCCTTTTCCTTCTTTACTTTGTCATTGTAAGGGAACACCCAGTTCTGGTTCTGGTTGCTCAATTTGAGCACCCTTGCTTGATTTGAGCACCATTGGAACCAGTTCCAGTTCCAAACAGTGTTCAACCTCTGGATGACTTTGGGACCAGTTCTAGTTCTCTTACTTGCACCCTCTTGAGCCAACCTTCACTCTTTCATATGCATATTGTTATTTCTATCTATGTGTACATACATGCATACATCCCACTCCTTTACTCATAATCTTCACCCTTGTTGTACTATATAGTTATAGCTTTTCCCAGTGTGGCTTCATATTATTTTCGGCCACCCTACTGGGGCTCTTTAGCTTTTTCTCTTTGGACCCCCATTAGGTTGGTTGTATGATAGATATCTTCCCTTGTTTTATATTTATCTTTGGATTCACATTAGCTCGAGTGAGGTCCTCAACCTAAGGTAGCCCTTACAGTCATCATCATGACACACAGATGCATTTCCTCTCCACTTAGTTGTCTTATGAACAGTATTCCTTTCCATATATGTTTCCTTCATCTTTCCAAGGCACATTGCCTTTTCCTTTCTTTGTATGTTACCTTCCTTTCAATTCTCTTGTGTTCTTACTTATTTATTTCCTTGTCCATAGTATACAGTCTTTATCTCTATCTCTATTCACATATATAGCACATAGTTTACTGCATGTACTTCAGACTCTAATATTTATATCACTTGCTTTACTCTATTTCCACTCTCTTCCATCACTGTCTATGGAGCAGGACTATCCAGATAGACATGGTGGTCCCATTATTGATGATATTTTTACACTTTGCCAAGCAATCACCAGTTCATGAGGGGCCAGATTGTTTCCACATCAAAGAATCAAAGACCATGAAGTAATTGAACTACATCAGCAAATTCATGGGTCCTTTTTGAGGCTCTTGGTGACCTTGCACTTTTTTCAGACACCTTGAACTTTTTCCACAGGTTTTTTGACACCTTTTTTCATAACTTTTTCACCTTTAGCTATTTGGACTGGTTGAGAAAATTTATTGGCCAGGGTTTTTTTTTTTTTTCTTTCCTTCTTTACTTTTCAGTTCTATATTTGATGTAGAGAGACTTAGAAGACTGGATAGAATGGTTTTTAATGACTGGTATAAATTGACCATCTTTTCATATCCTTGGAAGCTCTTGTACCCCTTTTCAACCTTGTGAGTCTTTTCTCTAGATTTCTAAGAATACTTTTTATCACTTTTATCACCATTTGGTCACTTGACCACCTTGAGTCACTTGACCACCTTGAGCCACTTGACCAACTTGGTAATTTTTGGCAGTTTTATCACTTTACCACTTTGGAACCATTTTATCACTTTTATCACTTGACCAACTTGGTACTTTTATCACTTTACCAACTTTGGAACCATTTTATCACTTTTATCACTTGACCAACTTGGTAATTTTTGGCACTTTTATCACTTCACCAACTTTGGAACCATTTTACCACTTTTATCACTTCATCAAATTTGCTACTTTTCATACATCATCAAAACCTAGTTCTTCTACAGAGTAGTGTTGCTGAAGTTCAGTTTGGTTCGGTCCAAGCCTTTTTGGCAAAACCACAAACTGAACTTCAAGTCTGGTTTGGCACAGGGCAAAACCTGGACAGATGGCTTCAAACTGTCTCTCTGCATTTGGTCTGGGTTCAGATGCAGTCTGAAACCCAGACCAAGGTGGGCTCACCCCAGAAGCTCCATTCTCCTCATGAATGGCAAACATATATCAATAGATATGGCACTGCACTTAGTGTCGCTGTTGGTGGGGGGATGTGGCTGTGGCTGCTGCCATTGCTGCTGCTGCCATTACTGTTGCCGCTGCTGCTGCCACTACTGCTGCTGCCATTGTTGCTGGCACTGCTGCTGCTGCTGCTGCTGGTGCTACTGCTGCCATTGCCATTGCTGCTGGCACTGCTGCTTCCATTGCTGCTGCTGCTGGCCATTGCCGTCATCATTGCCTGGTTGCAATTGCCATTGCCATTGCCATTGCCACTGCTGGTGGTGGTGGTGGTGGTGGTGTTGCGGCTGTCCCACATCCATTGGCATTGCGTTGGTGTTGGCATCCATCCTGTGCCAAGGTGGTGGTGTGGTCATGATGTGGTTGTGGTCAAGTTGCCTGTCGCAGATAACATCAGTAAAGTTAAGAAATTTACCGAACCTTACCTTGGGTTGAACACAACACAATGTTGTGTTCATCACATTGAGGTTGCCATGTTGCGTGAAGGCTACAATGGTCACATGATACTGTTTAACATGAAAAAGTAAGTAAAGAAATATGAAAAGCAAATAAAATAAATACCTTAAAAATATCCGTGTTCATGGTTTGGACATGGTTTGGAGCTGTTCAGGAAATCTGGTGGGCCTTGAAACCCTGAACTGAACCCACAGTCTGGTTCAGCACTTGGCTGAACTTAGGCTGAATCTAGGGTTCAGTTCAGGGTTTGAACTGGGTTTGGCTAGGTTTGGAACTATGGCAACACTAATATAGAGCAACTTTAGAGATATCACCAGGTGCCAGTCTCTGGTGCCTGGCCTGTTGCTAGTGCTCAAGCTGGTGCTGGTGCCAGCATGGGACTGGTAGCACTGGTGCCAGTCTTGGTTCTGGCCATGCTGGCATGCTGGTGCCCTACCATTCTCCTGGGGTTGCTTGGCTCAGGCTTAAGCTTAGGAACACTTCATGCCATATCTGTGGTGGTGTTCAGATCATCAAGCTGGAGTGAGAGCCTGGGGTCAAATTCATGATTTGGATCTGTTGTTACTTGGAAGGTGAGTTCCCCAAGGTCTGATTGTAGTGTTACCCTTGTTGTTGAGCAATAGAAAGAAAAAAAAGCATGAACCTTGTCCCTCAAGGAACTATACAACCTTATTGAGCTGCTCTTTGGAAAGGTAGGGTAGTATCTCTGTGGCCACATTCATATCATTGCACAGGACAGTGGTCTGGTACTCTACAATACTCAGAGTAGTGGTGTGCATGGCCTGGCCTGAGACCATGAACCAGGCCAAGCTGGGCCCAAATAGGCCAAGCCTAAGAGAGAAAGTGTAGCTGGAGATGTTAATGTTCTTGTCTGTTAAATGTGGTTGTGCAACAGGATGTAGCCCATTAGAAACATTGGTCTGTGGTCTCCTTCTAAAATTGCAATGGAAAAAGAAATCGGATGAGACTGACATGTGAAAGGGGCGCATAGTGTAAGATTCTTTGCCAATGAAATAGCAGAGCCTGTTTGTGGCTGTCATTTTGCTGTTTTCACACTGTAAATAAGTCAGCATGGTACAAGGAGAGTTTAGTGGGACAAACTTCTCAGTGAGCTATGTAATGAGATCAAATAAATGCCTCCTCAATGCCTCCATTTGTGATTTCCACATCTTCCTCCAACTTTGCATTGTAAGCATCCCTGTCAAAGCACAGCAAGTCCTCTGTGATGGCTACCAATGACCCTGTTCCTGAACAGAACACAATCCCAGAACACAATGAATCCAGCATCATGTGCTCCAAGTAACATCTCTCCATGTAATGCATCCATGCTCCAGCTACCCACTCCTTTTACAGCACCTTCATGCTCTCAGAAGTTTGTATATGTTTTAGTTTGACATGACTCTCCAGGACAGTGTAGGTGTTGGAATCAGGTCCCCAAGTGAAATGAAATACTATTCCCAAATGAATTTTGCCATGCAAAACAGTTACAAAGCAGCCATTGGGCAAGTGGATAAGTGATGTCACAAAGGTATCAGTGGTTCCAATTTCTTTGATGGTGGCAGGAATTTGGGAACCTTCTGTAATAACATCTTCCTGGATCATCTGGAGATTGCCAGAGAACACTTGTTGGTTTTGGGTATAGGGATTCATGCTTCTCAATCCTAAGCTTTGATAGTCATGTCATCACTTCTGGTGAGCATGATACTCACAGCAGGGTGCACAGTGGGACATCTGATATAGTCTGGATGGGCCTCAAATGTGGTCTCCTTCTTGTTGTAATGGCAATTGTCAGGTGGTTCTGGATGATGAAGAACCTAAGGGATCAGTATGGAAGTGAAAGTGGAATAGTCAGTATCTAGCTTCAGTAAGATGATGAACGGAGTAAAAGGGGAAGCTGCCAAGCAAGTACTACAAAAATCTAATTAAGCTGGTGTAGCCTGACAATACTGATGGTGTTGGGTATGGTGGGTTGGGTGTCAGGTGATGAGTGGTATAGGAAGAAAGTCACAAGAAATGTGGAGAACAAGTAGTGAGTGCCAATGAGTCATATGATAATATGATTGTACTATGAAGTGGCCTCCGAGTGAGGGGAAAAGGAGAACTGGACTTCTTATTTTGATATGGCAGTTACCGTTTTTATGGTACAAAAATCTATCTACTTTTAGTCAAGAGTCCTTGGCCAACAAGGTGATACAAGGGGAAGTAGAAATAGGGACATGAGGAAGGGGTTTTGAGGTGATGGTGACAGGAAAAATGGAGGGTAAAAATGAAGGCTTATTCTATTTGGCACTCTGGGGAGCCACTTAGTCATCCAGGCACAATTGGAGATTGGGGGTGCTTTCGATGTCATGGTGCCCCCACCAATCTCAATCTCATATCATATCTGGAATCTTATCACATGCAGCTGTACAAAAGGCTAGGTACATTCAGGTTAACCCACGGTTTTGCCTAAAGGTTGGGTACGGGGTAGCACATCAACGACAACGACGTCAACATGGTGCCCACCAAGGGGCTGGCTTGGCACCAGTGCTGGTGATGACGTACGGCTGCGAGGATACAAAACCAGGACGGCGATGGTGGCGACCCAGAAGCTGGCAACCGCTCCCAGTTCAACCCGTCAATTCTCACCTTGGCTTGTCCCTAAAACCCCTCAGCTTTCTGATTCTGCAGCAAACCAACACCCACTCGCTGTCCTGGGCCCACAAGGTCTTTTTCAAGTAAAGACTTTATAAACCGGATCGTCCAAGTCATCCGACCTGGACTTCCGCTGACTCCACAACTCACAATAAACCTTTTATGCATATCCCGCACTGCCCAGCAAAACTCTCTCTCTTCTGAATCCCTGCTCTCTAGTTCACCCCTCCTCAAACCTGAAAATCTCTTTATTTTCACTCTGTCCATGATCGTTTGAAACTGATACAATCACCTCGTTAATAACTCTCCTCTTAACCGTCTCTGCTCCCTCTCCCCAGCTCAATTTACTCTCTTCTGGTACATGCACGCATTCTCCCACTCTCTCGCCCATAGGGCTTCCCCTGCCACTCACACCAGGGTCCGCTGGCAACCCTATAGTGCTCTGCCTGCTTCTCTCCCCTCTCGCTCACCTCCCGTGTCTTACTTGAATCTCCTCTTCACCTCTCTCTAACAGTGACCAAAGTGCGTCTAGTGCCCAATCTCACAGTAATCTGGTCCCCATCAAGGGCTTTGTGCGCGAGGTGCTCTGGCGCTCACACACATCTGGAAGTGTCCTACAGACAGCTTTATGTTATCTGGAAGCTATCCGTTCCAAGGTCCCCGATTTGGTCCGACGTGAGCAGATAGGCGACGGTATCAAGGGAGAGGTTCAGTTGGCTGATCGTATCGCTCAGGGTGAGGTCGACATGGTTCTTGACTCTGTCGGCAGCTCAGACCCCCATGACGAACCATATGTGGCAGAAAAGGATGATTCGCGCTCGCCGTTGAATCTACAAACTCACCCGACCTCGCAAGACTCTTCAAGGCGACCTAAAGTGCCTAGTCCACCACTACCGCCACTCCCTCCATCACCTCACCTCTTTTGTGCCCTCGCAGGGCCTTCTTAGCTTCTCTCATCAAATCGAGCGTGGGCGAAATTGTCTGGTCTTCCTCCCCGCGAAATCGGACAATGTGAGCAGGCCCTGGGCGATGCTCCTGAGTGGCGGCTTTGGGTTGGAAAAACACCACTACCATCGCCAGCGGCCTCCACATCAGCACCGAACATCGTCATACAGACTGTTGTCAGATGTCACAGTGACAGCGATCTGATGGCAGTTTCCAAATTGACGAAGAGACTACAGATGGAACTGCATATCATTGACTTTCTGTCTTCAACCATGCTCAGCGTGAGAGGCCTCGCACGTTGTGTGACGCTTCCAGCGAGCGGATTAGCGGAACAGATACCATCATCTATGACGATGCAATATTCTCAATCCCTGAAACCAAGAGAACCTCCCCTTGAAGCACCGTCAACGGGATATGACACAATGACGACCACGACACCGATGCATATGACAATGATGACCGGCCCCCCAATATATACTCCAGTGAATGCAGAACAATTCAGCTCAAGTCCAAACAATGTGGCGACACCAACACTGACTTTTTCTCCTTCGTTGACCGAATCTTCAGGTGGGGATCACACGATTCACATGGCGAGCTTCATCGATGAGCCTACCGGTACGTTTGGCGCAAATGGCTGCTTCGTTCTCGCAAACGAGAACTTCAAGGTATTACCACCTATCGGGGAGAGGGTTTCCACGTACCCCTATGGAACGCCTTATGCCCCCACCAACCCCATGATGCTCCAAAGCAAGTTTTTCTTTCTTCCACACCCAAATGTTACGAGTTCTTTTAATTTATTAAAAGACTCGTTCTTTATCAGACCTGGTTCAGTGAGGGTTCATAATTAATTAATTAATTGATTAATTGATAAAGTTGATCGCCTATAGACAAAATTTTTTTAGGTAACAGATATGATTCTACTTCTGATCCTGGAAAATCAGATACAGTTGGGGCTATGTGTGGACAAGCTTACATAAGCATCCAAATATGGGTTGGTGCAAAAAAGACAAATTACCTTCTAATTATATTCAAAATATTCGTACTGGTCTCAATTCTTATCAGAATCAGCTGAAAATTGAACTGCTGACTAATATTATCATTTCGGATCAGGTGTGACTGTGACATGTGACCAATCTAACTATATAAGGCAATTTTTGATATTATATACCAAATTTTCTGCTGATCACAATGGTGACAGTCACATGTGACCAGTCTAACCATATAAGGCAATTTTACACCATATATGCTAAATTTTGAGGTGATCACAGGAGTCATAATCACATGTGACCACTGTTACTATATAGGGAAATTTCAGCCATATAAGCAGAAATGAGTGTAACTCAGATGATATAATGATATTTTTTCTTAAAACATACAATTCAATATGATATCGCTGTATATATTATATGCTAATCATATATTTCAAGCAAAATTATTTATTGATGTTCGAAATAATCATATAAATAAAAATCCAGTGACAGAAACAAGACTTTGTTCGTGCTATATGCAACATTGGCCCACTCAAGCACAGCTGTCTTCATGTTATCATCTGTTGTGCAGCAAGATTATGGAGAAGTGAGGTTAGGCAAATGTAAGTCAATTGTTATCATACTGTTTAAAGGTAGTTGTATTTGACAGTTGATGTGTTACTCTCTCTTTTGGCTGAGAATATTGCATAATAACGAAGCAAAGAAGACATGACAGTGGGAGAGGAGGTCAAGAGATGTTATGCAGTTTTATTTTTTCTACTTTTTATGTTGCTATGGTGAGAGGTGGGCTTATTAATATATAATATATGCTATATGTCTTATATCACATGTAACATGCTTTATGCAATTTAATATTATTATTTACTTCATCATGAAAGTGAGGAGGGGAAAAAAAGAACTCGTTCATGCCATGCGCAGCACTGGCCCACTAAACAAGTATTTTATAATGAAGCACCACACATTCTTATTCTAGAGTATCCATTTAAAAACATTGAAACCAGTCATAGATTAGAATTTGTTTCAGAGACTTGCACAAAGACATTAGAACTTAGAGGCATTGTATATCATGGTCAATATCATTTCACCTCATGTATTATTACTGCACAAAAACAAGTATGGTATCATGATGGAATGATTACAGGCAACTCTTGTTCCAGAGACACTGTCCTTGCACAACTTTCAGACCATGATATCAGACACTGTAAAAATAGAAACCTAGTATTAGCTATTTATGCTCAGAGTCTTTGAGCATCCTCCTTGAGGTCAAGCATGGCTTTCTTCATGTGGTAATCTGTTGTGTAGCATTCAAGGTCATGGAGAAGTAGGGTTGAGCAAATGTGAGTTAGTTGTCAGCACACTGTTTGGGGGGCAGTTGTGTTTGGCAGTTGACCTGTTGCTCCCTGAGCAATTGCTTCATGGCTGAGAGTGTTGCATGATTGTGCAACACAGGGGAGATGGCAGGTAGAGAGGAGGTTGATGAAGACTCAAGGCACTTTATGTAGATTTCTTTTATGCTAATGTATGTGTTGCAGAGGTGGGAGGTGGGCTTAGCAGATCAATATGCAATATGAAACACATGCTATGTATCTTATGCCATATGTAACATGCTTTATGCAATTTTCTTAATTCAGCAAAGAAGTGGGGAGGGGGATAAAAGAACTCGTTCATGCCATGCGCAGCACTGGCCCACTAAACAAGTAGTCAACCGCTGACAACTCACAATGAACCTATTATGCATATCCTGCACCACCCAGCAAAACTCCCTCTCTTCTGAATCCCTGCTCTCTAGTTCACCCCTCCTCAAACCTGGACCCAATAACACACCACCGCGACAGCACGGGAAGGTCGAAGGGCATGGCTGCCATACATTTTCAGAGAAAAGGAATAATCAGCTAAGTGCCTCTGCTTTCCCCTTGCGATGCCATCATTTTTCATCCTCCGCTGACATTGCTGGTGCCATTTTTTCCCTGTGCTAGGGCCATCACTAGTGCCAGTGCCACAGCTGGTACCTGCATTTCCCTGCTTGACACAATTGGCCAGCACATTATAACATGTACAACACAATGAGCTGGTGGTGTGCATGCTCTGCCACATGCTGTTAGTTCATTTATCCATCTTATCAATGTGTTCAGATCACTTATTGTTTCATGTTGCTGAATCAAAATGCAATTTCATTTGAATGATGATCAGCATACTTGTTAACATAAAAAGCTTGGAATGCATCCAGTGAGTCATGACAAGAAAAATTTTGAGGAAGAAAATCTTCTCCAGCCACACCAATAAGATGTGCACTGCGAAGAATACATTCTAGATGAATAACAGCTTTGAGTGGAGTCCCATCATGAAGAATATCAGGTTCAACAATCCACAAACCAGTATCTTCACATGGTCTGTGGTCAACTGGTGAAAACCAATGAACTAGTGCACAAGGATAAGAAACAGAGTGATAGGTGAAAGAAAAAAAAAGAAAAACACGTGCTGCATGCAATCCTTGAAAACCTTCTTGTTCTGGATCCTTTTCAACAAAAACACAATCATAGTGAGGAGGTCCATGTCGCCATGAAGAAACTGCATGTATCCTCTCATGATGCATTCCATGTCTCCCAGACAAGTCACTTGGAGCATGGAATGTTGCAACAGCAGAAGGATAGGCATAAACGCTATGCCCAGAAAATTTTGGACACTGATCCAGATCAATATCCTGACCTGAAACCTCTGAGTTAAGATTGAGCTGGTCATAGAGGAAGCACCGAATGAGTGTTGGAAGCTCTGGCTGCCCAATATGTTCTCCAAGTCAAACTGGATCTCTAGGATAATCCCGAGCTGTACAGATATTGAGAACTATCAATTTAAACAGAGAAAATACCCACCAAGTGTTATGGTCTTTGCTAGCTTGACTTCTCCCAGACATTTTGGATGCTCATCAGCCCCCTGGTCCATGTCTTCATCATTCTCAAGAATGATATTTAGTTGTGGCTGAGGCAATGCAAAACCATGGCCTTGCATCATCCCATGAGCTGTGAAGTCAACTCGTGCTGCAGCAAGTTTGTCAAGTCGCTGGTTTGTGAGAAGCATCTGTCCTAGAGCATGGTTCCGACTGGATCTCCGCCAAGGTTTTTTGACAGCCTTGATATGTTTGGATTCAGTTATTGATGAGCAAAGTCCATTTGGAGCACCAAACATTTGAATAAGTCGGCGATAGTGAATGAGAGAGTGTTGACGAGGAAGAGAAAAACCATCTGGTCGTACACCAACAGTCCGAAATATCTCTCAGAAATTATGGAAGGAATCAACTGCTGCATCAATGGACTGCAGAGTATCCTCACTGATAATTTCACGTCGTACAAGATAGCAAAATTCAGTGAAAGTGCTGATGGCTTTGACCATTTCACTTGGAACATGGCCAGCAATGGCAGGAATAAAAACCTGATTTTATATCATCTGGCATTGTACATCAAAATCCAAATTTAGAACACACCTTCATCAAAGCCTTTGAGTCATCACCTGTTCATTGCTTAAACCCACGACCATCTGGAAAGCGGCGCAGCCCAGGAAATGGTGGTGCAGCAGCAATCCTAGTTTAGGATTAGAATCTCTTAAATGAACATCATGATTAGCAGTCACCGTCTGTCAATATCAGCTAATATTTTATTAGCTTCTTGAGGAGGGTGAGAAATCTTAATATATTCCACAACCCAATCCACAAGATGGTCCTTGAAAGTGCCTTTGATAAGCTGATGAAGGATATCCGGAGATAACAGTTCATGAATATCAGCACGTGGGAATCCCACTGTGAATGGCTATACAAATATATTAGCTTTAGATGGTTGTAAATTACACAATGCTTATAATCAGGTCTCCAACAATTCCATAATTATTCCAAAGCTCATCTAGACTGCAAGCCCCCAGGAGAACATCAGTGTGTTCATGCGATCGGTGCCCAGCTTGTCCATCAAGATCCTCAGGCATTGCTGTGCAACTGTTGCAGGTTTAGAAAGTAGGCATTACTTGAAAGTCAAACTTTACACACCATGGGCACCACCCCTGGACAGTGCAGGAGAGTAGACTCTGTTCTGGATAATCTGCAATATATGGACCCAAGCCATAAATGACACGTCGAAAGTGTCCATCACTACATCGTGTCACCCTTGGTACTGACATGTGTGGATGCAATGGCAATAGAATCTGGTGCAGAGAAGAATGAAAAAGTTGGCGCCGGAACTTCTGAAAATCAGAATCAGCTTGGTGATCCTTTGTGGCTAACCTAGCTGTTAGAATCCAAAGCAGAAATCTAAAATGACTGTCACTTACTCTTTGGCAGTGCCAAGAATCCAATGACAGAAACAGCATTGCGATGGGCACGGCGCACATTATTGTGGACATTTCCTATTGATGCATAGAGTGGGTAATACTCATTGTTGCCTGTAGCAACAGAGACTGTAGTCTTGTCACTGCCAAGGACCACAGGAACAAACATCGATCCATGTGTTTCTTCATCTTCAGCAATTTTGTCCTGGTGCATTATATCAGCAACCTTGTTCAAAGATAACAAATACCATACCGCTTGCTGCCATGCCCAGTTACCAGACATGAGATCAGTATATTGACGCTTGTTCCCTTTGTCAAAGACTTGTTTTGGTGCAAAGCCCATTTCTGTGGCAAAGTCCGGATTTCCAATTTGTTGCTCCATGGCAAGAAGTGGATCACGAAACCAAACATCATACTTTGCAGTCATCCATGAAGGGACTTCACCAGCCTCATCATCTGGAAGTTCACCATCATATGAGACAGAAAATGACTGCCAGGGCACATCACCCTCTCTTGTTGCATCAATGACTGAATACATCTCCTTGTGATCCGCAAACGGAGGATCGGAATCAGGATAGAGAGCTGCCAAATTGTTAAGGTGCTTGTCAAGCTTTGCAGCTGACATTTGCTCCTCAGCAAATATAAATTCAGCAAACTCAAATTCAGCACGACTGTTGTATGGTGAATAATCATCAATGGCATGCTCCTCACGTGGGGGAGGAGGGGAACCTGGTGGAAGGTCCATTCCCTGAACATTGCATGGGGTGCCATCAATAATTGGATGCATGTTGATATCGAGAGCCTGAGCAGCAGGATAGTGATGACTGGATTGAGGTGATGGTGACCCAGAAGGTGACTCCAAGTTGGGCTCAGGTGAACCCACAGGTGGCGTTGGAGGTGAGCCAGACATCTCTGCTGCATGCTCAGGTGATGCTGATCGTTGTGGAACATCCTGGGGTGGAGAAGAATGCCGACGTGGTGGTGAGGTAGGTGATGGACTATGTTGATGGCAAGCCCGGAATGTAGGATGTGCTGAGTGCAGATGTTGTGTGAGTCCTCCTGATGATTTACATATCTTTTGACATTCTCTTATTGGGCACACAAATATAGCTGGCTGAAAGGCCCTGCGGGATAGGCCCATGGCATAAAGAGAACTCAGAGTAGGAGGGATAAAGTACAGCACACGATGGACAAGCAATGGCCCTGTACACAGCCAACAACAATAGCCTTGAAGACAACCCAATTAAAAAATATGGTCTGAAATAAGTGACATGAGAGATACTGAGTTGAATATATATTATACTAACCGTTTGACGACTACTATACTACCACAGTCAGAGTTGGTAGGTGAGCTCTCGGAGGCCAATATGCGCAGCGTGCAAGCAGTGGTAGAAGGGATAGAGGGGCAGAAGTTGAAGATTGTGGAAGAGTATGTAAAACCCAGATGGATAAAGCAGCGGTTATCGTGTTGACTAATGAGAAAGAAGACTCTGCAGGGGCAAGCACAAGAGCATCAGTTGCGGGGTGTGGGAAAGGGTGGGGTCAACCTACAAGGGTGGAAACAACTTGAAGGTGTTGTAATATCGCAACCATAACGTGATGTCTTGAAAAAAGCTGGGCAAAGGACGGAGCTGGGAAGGCAACAAAAAGAGCCGAGCGTAAATAAGTTGGCAGTGCCATGAGCAATGCAGCCAGACAGATGGTGTCCGAGTGTAGAAAACCTAGTGGATGAGAATGAAGTCGTGTCGTGAAAAAAGACAGGCGGTGGGTGGTACGCAAAGATGTCGGACTTCGGAAGAGCCAGGTCTGGGAAGGCAACAAAAAGAGCCGAGTGTGAATAAGTTGGCAGTGCCATGAGCAATGCAGCCAGAGGGATCGTGTCCGAGTGCAGCAAACCAATTGGTGGGTGGTGAATTTGGAGAGTCTGAGTCCGAGTCACGGACTTGGGCTTCAAGTTGGAGTCAGACGCAAAGACGTCGGACTTTGGAATAGCCGGGTCTGAAAGCCGCTGTCAGAAAACTCATATAAGACTTCATCACGGAGACGTACGCTGCACAAAATTCTACCAATTTCCTGCCGACTTCCTCAATGCCCCCTAAAAAACAAACTGTGGTTCCTCAAATGACCCTCAGCCTGAGGCCGGGACGTGATACAATGCCTGGAGCGCCCGACAAACCTAAACCCCGAAGGACCTCTGCCGAAGTTGCGGCCGCAAATGCACTGAAAGAACAAGAAAAGCAAAGGCTATCCGACACTAGGACAGCGGCTATCCTGGGCGTGTCTAGGAAGGAAAACGAGATAAATAATCCAGACAGGTTAATTGACAGCACTGTGGACCACCCACCTGTCAGCACGAAAATAAAGACTTCCAGGCCTGTTGCCCAGAATGCAGCCACGAAGAGAGTGGCTGAGATAAAGGCAGCTGCGTTGGACTTGGCAGCAATGGATGGTATGTCTTGCACTGACTTTTCAGAAGCCCTATCCAAGTGCCACGTCAATTTATTGATTTCAGATACTGACGAAGACTTGGAGGAAATGGTTACCTTCCCAGTGGCGGCCTCAATGGCAGCACAGGCTCAGACAGTAACAAAGCAGGGAATGGTGGAGGATTGTGAGCCAAACGATGCTGACGCCGAGAGGGAGAGGAAGCGGGTCAAAAAAAAAGCTAAGAAGACTGAGTTTAGGAAAGAAGTCATCGCCCAATATGCCCTTGCCTACCTTGATGATGATCAGCTGCCCACCCAAAAGCGGAAAATCATTGATGGTGATGTTGACGGGTGAGCGCTAAGTCTTTTACTATGTCATCTCACGAATACTGCCATTCTAACTTCAAGTGGTTTACTCTCTCATTTAAATGTTGTGCTGTTTCAAGACCACCACTCAAGAAGAAGGGCAAGCCCGCTACTAGTATGGCCAAGATTGGAGGACTTCGTACTAACTGGAAAACGCCGGCAACCATTTCTCACCCAATGTCAACCAGTGACGGGATAACTACCCCCGAACATGATGAAAATGCGCTGGGTGGCATCAGTGATGGCGACGACATGCAAGAAAGGTTGGCCCTCTCTCAGGCTGCCAGCAACAAGCCTGTCCGCTACTATGGTGGCGGCACTACGTTGAAACCAGCGACGGTTAGCTGTCTTTTTCTTTCATGTCCGAGTCCATCTCCATTGACCACGATACAGCCGGGCATTCGCTCTCTCGTCAAGATCCATCTTGACGGCCATGACTCACTGGAAGCTAAGTGTGGTGTTCACGGCGGTGAAGTCAAAAAGGACAACCTTACTATGAACCATTTACCGGCAGCGGTTCGGGAAGGCTTCCGCAGCAGATTCGTACCCCAGCTTCGCGAATTAATGGGCACCTTGGCGCCATGGGAACAGCCCACCGATGAACAACTCCGCCAAACGTGGTATGCCAGTTTCCCCGATTTCAACTCTCAGCTCAAGGACGATCTTTTGTGGACCGTTTCTAAACTGGTACGTATATTTTGCGCCTCTTACAGGGATCTCAGACTGAATGTTTTTGAGGCCGATGATCGCTTGGCAGACTGGCGCAACAAATTCGCCTCGACTGCCATGAACCAGCTCGAAAAGCTGTTCATCGAGTTAGACTTGGACACACCTGAAGCCCGTGCTACCTACATAACTTGGATGTTGGGCGATGATGATAGAAGCTGCCCATTCTACTACAAAACAGTCTCTGATGGTCAAGTGCCAATTGTATGACATTTCTACATCTCGTTTCGGCTGCCAATGCTCACCTTCCACTTTTTTTTCCAGGGAATTTTCCAGTCTTCCCTCGTGTTGGCCACTCTTTCTACCCACATCTCCACCATTTCAAGTATCCATCTTGCTCAGCATTTGACCGATAAACCCATAGGGGCCCTGGTGCTAGCTCTACAAGCAGTAAGCTCACGTAACTACTTTTCCTGATCCACCCAACTACACAATCTCCGCTTTATTAGAGTAAATGTGCACTGTTGTACCATCAGGATGGTGTGAAGCATATTCCTTGCGGGCCGCCCGGATACTTCTCGAAGACAAATTGGGCCAATCGTATTGAAAGAGTTGATGGCAAAGACATCTTTGTCAAGAAAGTGTCGTCCCTGCTAAAATTAATTAGGAAGCTCAAAGAGGGCCAGTGGGCAAAAATTCTAGAGAGCACGAGTCTGTATGCCAGGCAGAAGAAGATTGATGCCGTCGAGATTTTATGCACTTCGTTGGACTCATCTGACTATGAACTCGAGGATGGCAATGAAGACTTGGTGGCCGAGGAGGGAGATGATGACATTGTTGATGGTGACAATGACATTCTGATGGAATAATGGTGAGTTATTCCCAACCATTTACACCATATCTAATTTCCTTTTAGCAATATCCTCACGAAATCCATGCCACTCCGAGTCGCGCCTCTGTGTCATCTTTCTGCACCACCATCCTTTCTTGTCCCATCAGCGACTTTCTTTCACATCGTTCCTCATCCCAACCTGCTGCTTTTGCATCTAGTACTACCTCCGAGTTAGTTCTTCAAGTCTTCTACTACCATTTCCATGTTTGTGTTGCCGTCCTTTTATTTTTCCATCACTGGAACATGCAACGAGCCGGCCTCTTTTCTCACCAACTTTGTCCCTTCCGTCCCCTCCGTTCTCCTGTCGCCCAAATGGGCCATTTTGAATAATAAAATTTTATTGTCGGAAAAGGGTAGAACGGTTTGAAAAGGGGGAACTACTTTTACAACTTGAGCCACTTTTTCAAAAAATGGGCAACTTTTTCGTGAGACAGTTGAACTTGAAAAAGGCCAACCTCTTGAAAAAAGGAGGGTCCTTTTCACCTCCTTCTCCTGGTTTTCTCAAGGTAGATCAAGTTTTCCAAGGTGGAGACTCTTTTCCAAGACGAAACACCTTTTCCAAGGAATGGGACCTACCTTGGAAAAGGTGGGGGAGCTTGGACATCTTCCGCATCTTTTGCTTCTTTCGCATCTTGAAAAAGGGTCTCAAGGGTTTCAAAAAGGACCCCGGATTTTGCTGATGTGTGATCAACAGCTTTTTGATCTGATCATAATGCCAAGTTTGATAACCACTTTTTGAAGCCATGGACTATTCCTTGACCTAAGGTTGCCTTACAGAGTTTGTATACAGTTCTTTCACTTCTTGGTTTCCACATTATATTTGCCTATCTGTAATCATACTGACTGGAACCCTTGCCTGCAAGATTACTGATTTGTCTTGATTGAAGCCAGAATTTTCTGAACCCAGGTGTAATGTGATAAGGCTTAGCAAAGTGATTTTACTCCACAAGGCAGTTATAAGAGAATATAAGCTTAGCTTTCAAAGGCATTACTTAGAGTAGAGTGAATGTACATATACAGAATTGCATGGGGGTGTAAATGACATATATACAACGTGTGACAATAAGATCTTGTACATGTTGTCTAGCCACATCAAGCAAGGTTCTTGCCAACAAAGTTGGCACTTCCTCTAGTTATTCCAACAATATATTTATTCTTATAAACTAGCACTGGATATCTAAGAACCTTGTGTCTCAATCTGAATTGTTTCATAATTTCATAATATCTGGAGTTGTCTGGTATGGAATCACTATTAATTCATCATCATTCATGCCAAGGAATTGATACTGGATTAGAAATATTTACCATCTCCTAAGTTGTGCTATGGGTTGCTATCATTTCACTGCAAAGCCAGGTTTTGTTCAATTACAGCTGCCATAATATGGTCATCTTGACAGCCCATATTTCTCACGTTTTTATTAAAGATAGTCTCCCAATTCTTGGTTAATGTTCTGTACTCTCAATATTGATAATGCCATATACAAGATAAAATTTAATATTTCACAAATTATTTACACAATTAATATTAAGTATGTGGGGTGAGGAAGAAGGGGGAAGTGTGAAAGTGAAGGGGGGGGAATGACAGAGATAATGGGAGGGGGAGGGGAATTAGAATGGGAATGGGGGATAGGGAAGGTGAAGAGGGGGAGGGGGAAAAGGGGGAGGGGGAAAGGAAGAGAGAAAGGGAGGGGAAAGGGAAAGTAAGAGGGAGGAGGAAAGGGGGGGGGAAAGGGGAAAGGGAAAGGGGAGGGGAGGGGAGGGGGAAAGAGAGGGGGAAAGGGGAAGGGGTAAGGGAGAAGGAAAGGGAGGGTAAAGGGAAAAGAGGGAGGTGGGAGAAGGAGGTGGGGGAGGGAGAGAGAAGGAGAGGGAGAAGGGAGGGGACTTACTGGTGACCTGCTGCCATTGCCATTGCTGCAGCTGCTGCTGGCCCGCCGCCGTTGCCATTGCTGCTGCTGCTGGCCTGATGCCATTGCTGTTGCTGCCGCTGCCGCTGCTGCCACTGGCGTCAGATTGCCACGACTGATGGCGTCGTTGTGCATCCTGCAATGGCCTGGTGTGTGGGCGTCATTATGGCCATGTTATAGTTAGTAAAATATCTGAAACAGAAGATAAATAAAAACTTACTCAGGCAGCGGGGGTGGATGCACCACCTGCCGCTGTGCTCTCCATTGCCATCTCTGGCTCCTGTGGTTGGCTGGCGCCGCATGTGTTGGCGGTGCGTGGGCGTGGGTGGAGGTGGGTGTGGATGTGGAGGTGGGCACTGGATTGCATGTGCATTGCGTGGATTTGTGTGGAAGTGCTGTGATTGATCTTGGGATACAGATCCTGAGCCCCTGGATTGCATGTGCATCACCTGGATTTCTGTGGAATTGCTGCCAGTTTCCGTGCGATACAGATCCTGAGTCACTGGATTGCATGTGCATCACCTGGATTTGTGTGGAATTGTTGCTAGTTTCCATGGGATACAGATACTGAGCCACTGGATTGCATGTGCATCGCCTGGATTTGTGTGGAATTGTTGCGATTCTTCATGTGATACTGATCCTGATCGAGTGGATTTTTTTTTTCCTTTTTTTTTTTGTCAATCGTATTGTTCTGCAGAGATATACCCTATGTCGGACACTACAGATAAGGTGGAAGTGGAAATATGAATGTACTATTACTATGAGGTCTGCCTGTTACCTATTTGGCCTGTGAGTGCAACCATGACAAATTACGTCCCCCATGGTCCCAGCATTTCCCATGCTGTTGTAATCACCTAGCCTGTGGTTACCTGATGGGTGCCATCATTTTGATCTGGTATGTGTAGGTCTGGACCAGTTAAGTTCTCAGCCATCAAGATGGACATGCACGATGGAGATGGAGCCATGGGGTGGAGCGGGGAGTGGGATGTGTTGTCAAGTGAGGTGGGGTACTATGGTGAAGTGGAGCTGTTGTGTGGGCAAAGGAATTAGGGCAAGATCGGGAACTTAGATGGCGGGGAGTAGCGGTGTATCGGTTGTGTATGCATGGTGGGCGGCGGTGATCTAGACGTGGATGAGCAGATTGTTTAGTTTCATAAAGGAAGGTGTGTGCTGTGGGTTTCTATTAGCTAGTTGTCATGAGGGGAGCAGAGGTCACCGAGTAGGTCCTTTAGTTGGCCTGTGCATCGCATGAATATGATTAGCTCTTTGATCCCTTTATGGTGATTTAGAAGATAGGTTAGAGAGGTGGCATGAGTTCTGAGTGCATTCGTGAGGGCATGTTGTGGTCTTTGGTAGAGTGGACAGTCAAAGAGGAAGTGATGAATGGTTTCTGATCCTTGTTCACATTTGGGGCATAGGTCCGTGTCAAACCTTTTGACCTTGTGCAGGTAGGCAGTAAGGGGGAGATGGGCCATGCATAATAGTATGTGTAGGCTTGTCTGGGGGCGAGCCAACTTGGTTATTGTTTTTAAAAATTTGGTGATGGGGAGATCGGGGTCTATAGATGTGAATCGCGCATAACATGGGGAGCGTGTCCAAAGTTCTTTCCATTGTTGTTCCAGTTGTTTGCTGAATGTAGCAATTCCACACAAAGCGAGGCATTGCACATGCAATCCAGTAGCTCAGGATCTGTATCACACAGAGACTGGCAGCAATTCCACACAAATCCAGGCGATGCACATGCAATCCAGTGGCTCAGGACCTGTATCCCAAGATCAATCGCAGCAATTCCACACAAATCCAGGCCATGCACATGCAATTCAGTAGCTCCAGATCTGTATCGCACGAACACACGCAGCAATTCCACACAAATCCAGGCAATGCACGTGCAATCCTGTGACTCGTGATCACTATCCCAAGAACATTCACAGCAATTCCACAGAAATCCAGGCCATACACCTGCAATCCAGTGGCTCGGTTGATGCTCAGTATTGGATGATGTAGAGATTGATATCTCAGTCGACCCTGATTCTCATACTTTCCTTCATATCCCCCATTCTCCTCCTCTTCCCATTCTATTCCTCCCTCTCTTCCATTCTTATTCCCTCTCCTCACATTTCTTTCCTTTCATACTTCACCATTTCTTCAGTACAGTCCCTTTATACATATTATATAGTATGTATATAGTGTTCCCTGTATATACATACAAACAGGTTGAGTTTGGATTCTGACCCCATAGACAAAGGACTTGCCAACACACCATTGGCACCTATAAAGGCCATGTTTACTACAACAAAGATTTGCAGCAATCCCACACAGATCCAAGCCATTTGCATCCAATCCTGTGGCTCAGGATCACTATCCCACGACGAATTGCAGCAATTCCACAGAAATCCAGGCAATTCACAGGCAATCCTGTGGCTCAAGTAATCACCTCATTTATTTTGACTGACTTTGTCTTGGTCAACTACTGGACCAGTACTAGTCAAATACCAGTCAAGTACTGGGCAACTACTGGTTAATGTATTTGGGACTCTACAAATACTAAATGCAAGATTGCCTTTCAAAATTTATGAATTCAAATTCAAATTTCAAATATTTTATTGACTTTGAGAGACTTGAAAGACTCAAATGCATTAGATATCTGGAAAGCTTCAAAATTCAGATTTGGAGTTTCCTGAATATGATACCAAATCCCAAATGTGAGTGTTTGAGAAATTGAGATTTGCTTTATGATTCCAGATTCTTCACAAGATATGAAACATTTGGATTTTTTTTGAATCTACATATGACCTTTTGATTGTTATTTCTAATTCTTAAAAGGTGTGGAGAAATATGATCTTCAGTAATGTATTTAGATATCTATTTCACATGGCCCAAATTTAGGGTTTTGTTTTGTATGGGTAATTTATTTGTGTCACCCCCAAAGGCCTTTTTGCACCTAGTGATGAGCAAATAAAGGAGTCTACAACAGGTGGCTAGTTATTAGCTGAAAAGGCAAAATTTGAACACATTTCACAAAGATTGATGGATGTTGAGCTTGGATTGTTGAACAACATTGCTAGGAAAATGGAAAATGGTGAACATGTCACTCCAGAAACAGATGAAGAGAAGTTACGTTTTCAATTAATTAAAGACATTGATCATGTAGGAAGTCATGTAAAGAATCACTCACAAGCAAAAATATATGAGAAATGAAGTCTAGTCTCTGATGTCCTTTGTGGGTGCACCTTCTTGGTTTATCACATTTTCACCAGCTGATACATCCACCGTCATTATATTTTGCTGATAGCAAAGAAACTTTCATACCAGAGCTTAGAGGATATGATGAGCAATACAGACTTATTGCAGAAAATCCAGTGGCTGGCGCTAGATTCTTTCACTTTATGGTAGAACTTTTTATCAAACATGTTCTTGGTGTTGGATCAAACCATTCTGGCTTTTATGGTGACACCAAGGCATATTATGGCACAGTAGAGCAACAAGGATGTCTCACACTTCACATGCACATGCTACTATGGCTCAAAGGATGTGTGTCACCTCAGGAAATCAGAGATAGAATAATGGATCCAAATTCAGATTTTCAATAAGCTTTTGTTCAATATCTAGAAAGCATGCACATTGGTGAATTCATGACTGGAACAATGGATGAAGTCAAAGCTAAAGTCAACCGTAAGTCTGAAGGAGACGACTAGTGTTGCCGTAGTTCGGTTCCGAACCTAGCCGAACCCGGTTCAAACCCCGAACCGAACCCTAGGTTCAGTCTAAGTTCAGCCAAGTGCTGAACCGGACCGCGGGTTCAGTTCCGGGTTTCGAGGCCTGCCGGATTTCCTGAACGGCTCCAAACCGCGTCCAAACCGCGAACGCGGATATTTTTAAGGTATTTATTTCATTTATTTTTCGCATTCCTTTACTTACTTTTTCGTGTTAAACGGTATCATGTGACCATTACAGGTAGCTTTCTTCACCAACACGCAACAACGCAAGGCCAATGAACGTGACACAATGTCGCGTTCATGAACACAGGTACGTATTTTACTTTCCTGAACTTTACTAATGTTGCCTGCTACAGGAAGCTCGACCGCGACTGCAGTGTGACCACACCCACGGCCGCGAGATGACCACCCAATGCCAACCCAATGCCAATGGACGCGCGACAGCTGCAACACCACCACCACCACCACCACCAGCGGCAGCAACAACAACGGCAACGACAACCACGACGGCCAGCAGCAGCAGCAGCAATGCCGGCAGCAGCAGCAGTGGCAATGCTGGCAGCAGCAGCAGTGGCAACGGCAACGGCAATGGCAGCGGCAGCAGCAACAGCCACGACAGCCACGACAGCAGTGGCAGCAGCAACGGCGATGGCAGCAGGAGCAGCGCCGGCAGCGGCAGCAACAACGGCGGCAACAACGGCAGCAACAACGGCAGCAACAACGGCAGCAACGGCGGCAACAGCAGCAGCAGCAGCAACAGCAACAGCGGCAGCGGCAACGGCGACAGCAGCAGCAGCGGCAGCAGCAGCGGCAGCAACAACGGCAGCAACAACGGCAGCAACAACGGCAGCAACAACGGCAGCAACGGCGGCAACAGCAGCAGCAGCAGCAGCAACAGCAACAGCGGCAGCGGCAACGGCGACAGCAGCAGCAGCGGCAGCAGCAACGGCGACGGCAGCAGGAGCAGCGCCAGCAGCGCCAGCAGCGCCAGCAGCGCCAGCAGCGCCAGCAGCGCCAGCAGCGCCAGCAGCGCCAGCAACGACGGCAGCAACGACGGCAGCAACGACGGCAGCAACGACGGCAGCAACGACGGCAGCAGCAGCAACGGCGGCAACAGCAGCAGCAGCAGCAGCAGCAGCCGTGGCAGCAACACCACCACAACCATACCACCGCCCCGACGAGGACAACGGTTGGCAGCAGCAGCGCCGGCAATGCCACGCAGGGACCACGGGACAAGACCCCCCGTCCCTCCACATCCCTTGGGAACACCGGAGGGCTCCCCCGCACCCATCTACCTCGCGAAGTGCAGCGCCGTATCTATTGATACGCGCCTGCCATTCGCGAGGAGAACGGACGGGGTGAGCCCACCTCGGTCTGGGTTTCAGACCATGTCTGAACCCAGACCGAACGCAAAGAGACGGTTCGACGCCGTCTGGGTCCGGGTTTGGCCATGCGCCAAACCGGACCCGAAGTTCAGTTCGCGGTTCCGCCAAAAAGGGTCGGAACCGGACCGAACTGAACTTCGGCAACACTAGAGACGACTATAAGGATCCCACTCAGACTCTGCCTGAAGCACCCCCACCTATGTGTACAATTCAGCATGATGTGAACAGTGACAACAATTGTAATGATTGCAAACAGGTCAATTCATGGTGGGACAGATTTGCAAACACTGTTGATCATTTGATTTTATGCTCCAATGTTCGCAATTGTGGCAGAAATAGTTCAAATACTGAGAAAGTGCAGAGAAAAGATAGACCCAGTTGCATGAACAAATATGGTAAATGCAAAGCTAGATTTCACAGACCTTTGTTTGAATCAACACAAGTAGATCCAAAAACTGGTGCATTGAATATGCAAAAGGGTGAAGCTTGGATCAATACATTGACACCACTTGTGACTTTTCTACTTCGCTGCAATTCTGATATTACAAGTCTTCTTTCTGGTACTGCAATCAAAGCCATTGTAGCATATATTTCTGACTATATTACAAAGCCTGGATTGAAAACATATAGTATATTTGATACCATCAGAAGTGTATTTGATAGAAACTCAGAAATGCTTGAAGGATCCATGAAAAGAAAAGACAAAGCTAGAAAACTCATCACCCAGATTATTAATGCATTGACTGTAAAACTTGAGATTGGTGGTCCAATGGCTTCAATGTATCTGCTTGGCAACTCTGACCATTATACCAGTCATAAATTCATTCCTGTTTATTGGAGAAACTATGTGAGAGAAGTCCAAAAGGCTTGGAATCTAGATGACAATAATGACATGCAAGTTGACTCTGAAAAAGTTTTACTGCACAATCAAAAGGGAAAATTCATAGGACTATCTGCTGTGCATGACTATATTTACAGACCAGCTTATTATGAAGACATGAATTTATATGAATGGTTGCAGGGTGCAGAAAGAGTCAAGAGAAACATTCAAAAACCTCATGATGAAATAAACAGTGATGATGAGTTAGATGTCTTGGAATCTGAGCCACAAACTGCAACTCACAAAAAAACTTCGAGATTACGAGTACTTTTAATTTATTAAAAGACTCGTTCTTTATCAGACCTGGTTCAGTGAAGGTTCGTAATTAATTAATTAATTAATTAATAAAGTTGATCTCCTATAGACAAAATTTTCTTAGGCAACAGATATGATTCTACTTCTGATCCTGGAAAATCAGATACAGTTGGGGCCATGTCTGCACACACCTTACAGCATATCCTTTCCACAAGACATGGCTCAGCCGAGATGGACAATTCCCACTCCAAGTGGGCTGGCTTATCTCGGCTGACCCATGTATCATGGAAAAGATATGCTGAAAGGGCTCGTCTGCACAAGCTTACATAAGCATCCAAATATGGGTTACCTCAGACAAGACAAATTACTTTGCAATTATATTCAAAATATTCATACTGACTTCAATTCTTATCGGAATCAGCTGAAAATCGAACTGCTGATTAATGTAACCATTTTAGGTGAGGTGTGACAGTCACATGTGACCACTCTAACCATATAAGGTAATTTTTGATATTATATAGCAAATGTTTTGCTGATCACAATAGTGACAGTCATATCTAACTATATAAGGAAATTTTACAAAATATGGGCTAAATTTAGAGCTGATCACAGGAGTCATAGTCACATGTGACCACTGTTACTATATATAGAAATATCAGCTATATAAGCAGAAATGAGCTAAAATTAGATGATGTACTAATATTTTTACTTAAAACACAAAATTCAATATGATATTGCTATATACATATATTATCTTATGTGCTAATTGTATACTTCAAGCAAAATCACTTATTGATATTTGTTACAATCATACAATAAAAATCCAATGAAAGACAAAAGACTTGTTTATGCCATGTGCAACATTGGCCTACTCACCAAGCACAGCTGTCTTCATGTTATCATCTATTGTACAACATTCAATGTTATGGAGAAGTAGGGATTGAGCAAATGTAAGTCAATTGTTACCATACTGTTTAAGAGGCATTTGTGTTTTGCAGTTAACCTGTTGCTCCCTAAACATTTCTTTTATGACTGAGATGATTGCATGGTAATGCAGCACAGAAGACATGATCATAAGAGAGGATGTTGATGAAGACTCAAGACACTCTATGTAGTTTTATTTTTTCTACTTTTATGTTGCTAAGATGAGAGGTGAGCTTATTAGTTTGAGAAGTTGGTTGCCGGATATGTGTTGATTTCGCACTAGACAAAATAACTTGGAGATAAATTTAGATGAATCGGTTGATGATGGACTGGTGTATTGCTGGGGTAACCAATGTTCGACTAATCTGAATGTTAGGACACTAGTTATATACATAAAGTCATGGAACAAACCAAATAGAATGGTATAGATTCCAATATGACAAACAACTGACTAAACAGTCCGGTCTGATGATGAAGAGTAAATGACTAAGACCAACAAACAAAGACATATGATGATAAGATTACTATTTCCAACAATTAGAACAACGTGCAATATACAACATATATGTCTTATACCATATGTAACACGTGTTATGCAATTTATGTTAAAAGCGGATTATACGGTTGATGGCAACGTTAGTTGACACTCGTAAGAAAGTCATTTCTTAGAGGGACTAGTGGTGAGGTCTGATACAAACTTGTAATAATCCGATGGGGTAACTACTACATCGGATACCAAGTATATATACTGACTACAACGATGACTAATGATGAGTAACTAGCCAATAGCATAAGTCCCTCAGAGAGGGCAGACCCGGATACACTCCGATGAGTAAGAAAGATTACATACAAAGATAGTCCTGAGAGTAGATATCTGATAATAACCAGATAAGCGCATATCCAAACGAATAACGTAGACAATGATAAATGTACGACGTTACCAATTCCAACAATTTAATGTTATTGCTTACTTCATCATGGAAGTATGGAGAGGGAAAAAAGAACTCGTTCATGCCATGCGCAGCACTGGCCCACTAAACAAGTCTAATGTATCTACCAGTAATGACTTGAGCATAGAATTTGATGATCTGAACATCAAAGATAATGACACTTTCATAGAATGTGATTCAGAGGACAATGACTCTGATAACACTGAGCTGGTTCAAGAAGATACCAAGCTTTTTCTAGAAGATCACCCATTGTATGAAACACGCTGCATAGAATTCAGTGAAAAGAAGAGGCATGTTGTTTCAAACTTTGTTGGTGGTTCATTGCCCAGACGTGATAGAGGAGATAGAGAATACTATTGCATCACAATGCTCACTCTGTTCAAATCATGGAGATCTGGTTATGACCTGAAAAGTGAACTGGAATCATGGGATGAAGCATTCACTGATCATGAATTCACTGATAGACAATTAGAAATTATGAGAAACTTTAATCTGAGATATGAATGCCTTGATGCCAGAGATGACTATTCTGCTCAGCTTAGACAAGGAGCCATGTTAGATGGTACTTCTCCTCAATTTATGACTTCAGACATGATTTCACACATGGATGATGACAACATTCAAACTGGTGGTAACTTGGAAGATGACAATTATGAGCAAGACAAACACAATGCAGATTATGGCACTAACAAATATTCTGAACTTGGTCAACATGGTAGACTGATCAAAGCTCAAATGGATGCCACTGAAAACATTGTCAGAAACATTGGTTGGCTTGATCCATATCCGGATGGTTCTATTACTGTAAATTCTGCTCCACTTGAAGTTGAAATGAATCAATTTAGTACTCAATGGAAACAACTGGTTCAAGAACAAAGACAAGATATACTAGATGAGAGAAATCAACACATTCCTGCAAACCCAAAGTCTACTTCACACAAAACATATACTGATCCAAATGAAAATGATGTGATGATTGTGGACCAATCATACTTGATGCAAACATTCAGAGCTGAAAATGCACAGCGACAAAAGCTAATTGATGCTACATTTAGAAAATTCAGCTTTAACACTGAGCAGAAAAGAGCCTTTAGGATTATTGCATATCATGCTTCATCTCCCAGCAGTGACCAGTTGAAAATGAATATTGCTGGAATGGCTGGCACTGGAAAACCACAAGTCATCAAAGCAGTTGTTGATTTCTTTGACAATGTACATGAGTCTCACAGATTTGTTATTCTTGGTCCTACTGGTACATCTGCAGCTCTGCAAAATGGCTCAACTTATCACTACTTCCTGGGCATCAATCCAAACATGTCAAATAGAAATGAAGCAATGGGCATTGCTCAACTCAAAGGTAGACTAGAAGGAGTTGACTATATTTTTATTGATGAAGTCTCAATGTTGTCTTGTCATGATCTCTACAAAATCAGTGCCAGACTGGCTAAAGCTTTGAACATACATGACATGCCATTTGGTGGAATCAACATGATATTTGCTGGAGACTTTGCACAGTTACCACCAGTTGGAGGTGCACCATTGTACAGTGGCACAGTTGGCACTCAGATCACATCAGCTTTGACAACACACTCTCAGGAAACTGCAATTGGAAAAGCACTCTGGCATCAAGTGACCACAGTTGTGATTCTCAGAGAAAACATAAGACAGAGGACACAAACAGCTGAGGATGCATTGTTCAGAACTGCCTTTGTCAACATGCGCTATGGCAAATGTACTGCACAGGACATTCAATTTTTGAAAACCAGAATTGCAGGCAAATGTCCAGACCAGCCAAACATTGCCTCCAAAAATTTTAGAAATGTTCCTATCATATGTGGCATTCACTCACAAAAGGATCAGATCAACCAGCTTGGATGTGAAAGATTTGCTTCAGATACCAATCAAAACTTGACTAACTTCTATTCCATTGACAAATGGGGAAAAGACAGGGAGTCTAGTGTGAGAAACAAGTCACAGCCCAAATCTAAAGCAGTACATCAATCTAGTGACATAGATTTTGATACACAAAGAGAGATATGGAAAGTGCAATATGCTGCCACTGATAACTTTGCTGGGAAACTCTCATTGTGTCTTGGTATGCCTGTGATGCTTCGCAACAACGATGCCACTGAGCTCTGCATTACAAAAGGACAAGAAGGATTTGTTGTTGGCTGGCAGTCAATGAAAGCAAGTCATGGTAAAAGAGTACTTGACACTTTGTTTGTTGAACTGGACAAACCTCCAAAGCTGGTGCAGATTCCAGGACTGCCTGACAATGTAGTGCCCATTGTAAAAAACACAAAGACAATTCAGTGTGTATTTCCCAGTGACCTGAAGGAATCCATTGAGAGACAACAAGTCTGGGTGCTTCCTAACTTTGCAATGACTGCTCATGCTGCTCAAGGAAAAACACATCCATTTAATGTTGTGCATTTAAACAGTTGCTTCAACCACATGTCATATTATTCTTCATTGTCTAGAAGTGCTTCTGCTGCTGGAACTGTAATAATTCAAGGCTTTGACACCAAAGTCATCACTAGAGGTTGTTCTGGATATCTTAGACAAGAATTTAGAGAACTAGAATTGCTTGATGAGATTACAAGGATCAGATATGAAGAAAAATTGCCTGATTACATTCAAGCTGGTACACACTCTGTTATGCCCAGAAGCTTTCAGCAGTGGAAGGACATTCACTATGTTCCTGCCAAAACTGATAATGCTATTAAATGGTCACCAACTGATCCATTGCAATTGGCTCATACAATCCCTGATAGCCCATGGCAATTGGTGGAAAAAGGCAAAGGCAAACAGAAAGCAGCTGTAATTGCAACTTCATTTGTTCCAGCATAAGGCTCAGTTGCTATTGGTTCAACCCAAAAACATTCACTTGACACAAACAATGAACTAGTAGCTAAAAGGCCTCGGATTACCAAAGACCATGTCAACAAAGGATCCACAAGCAAGAAACAGACCATTAACTCTCCAGCTGGACTGATCTGGGATAGGAATGACTACAGCTGTGCATATGACTCATTCTTGGTGATTCTGTTCAATCTGTGGCAAGACAATCATGCAGAGTGGTCCACAGTATTCAGAAGCATGAATGATCATTTGAGCACATTGTCTCATGGTTTTTCTGAGGTGTTGCACAAAAATGTAGCATTTGAACAACTAAGAGATCACCTTAGAACTACACTACATAACATGAATCCTACAGACTTTCCTAGAGGCACTGTGGGCATCAGTGTTGCAAATCTGGCTATGGAGTTGTTTAAAGTCAATGACATTGTAGCCTCTTCTCAACATGAATGTTCTCAATGTGACTTTGCAGAAGAACCCATTGATGACAGACTAGGCTATGTGTTGCATGCTGATGACACCATTAAACAGCCTACCATGAAGTGGGTTGATACCTTGTCACAGAAAACCAATAGAAGATGTCCTGTTTGCAACAGGAATGAATCAACTTGTATTTTATAATGAAGCACCACATATTCTTATTCTAGAGTATCCATTTAAAAACATTGAAACCAGTCATAGATTAGAATTTGTTTCAGAGACTGACACAAAGACATTAGAACTTAGAGGCATTGTATATCATGGTCAATAACATTTCACATCACGTATTATTACTACACAGAAACAAGTATGGTATTATGATGGAATGATTACTGGCAACTCTTGTTCCAGAGACACTGTCCTTACACAACTTTCAGACCATGATATCAGACACCGTAAAAATAGAAACCTAGTCTTAGCTATTTATGCTCAGAGTCTTTGAGCATCCTCCTTGAGGTCAAGCACAGCTTTCTTCATGTGGTAATCTGTTGTGTAGCATTCAAGGTCATGGAGAAGTAGGGTTGAGCAAATGTGAGTTAATTGTCAGCACACTGTTTGGGGGGCAGTTGTGTTTGGCAGTTGACCTGTTGCTTCCTGAGCAATTGCTTCATGGCTGAGAGTGTTGCATGATGGTGCAACACAGGGGAGATGGCAGGGAGAGAGAAGGTTGATGAAGACTCAAGACACTTTATGTAGTTTTATTTTATATTGATTTATATGTTGCAGAGGTGGGAGGTGGGCTTATTAGATCAATATGCAATATGTGACACATGCTATGCATCTTATGCCATATGTCACATGCTTTATGCAATTTAATCTTATGCTTTATTCAGCAAAAAAGTAGGGAGGGGGAAAAAAGAACTCGTTCTTGCCATGCGCAGCACTGGCCCACTAAACAAGTTAACTAAGTATTCAATTGAATTACATTGTTACCAACATCTAGAGCTGATTTGGAGGGTTCAGAATCACCTGAGATCATGAAGATTGGTTGAAAATTGAGTGTGTAGTACTTCTCAAGTTTGGCTCAAGACAAAGTGTTGTCTTGTGATGTGACAACTGTTCTGAAAACAGCAATAAGACTGTAGGAAGAAAGCTGATTATTTCTTCAAGGACCAGAAGCTCATACTATATGTTTCTTTATTTTTTGACCTTCAAGGCAATCTTCATGCTTCTTTTTCTAACACAAGATAAATACACAAAGACATCATATTCAGATAATATTGCATCAAAGGTCAACAAGAAAGAAAATATGGTATATGAGCTTCTAGTTGTCAAAAAAATAAACAAATTTCTTCCTACAATATGTGTTGGCATTCCAAGTGGAGCCTGAAATATTAGTAAAGTAATCCATATTTGGTTCAGATACATCTCAATATTATTCCCTTATACTGAGATGTAAGTCTTCACTCTCTATGTTATTTTACCTTACTAAAGTAACATTTGGTTAGGAAAGAGGTCTCAGTATTATTCCCTTATACTGTGATTAACATTCATTTAGTGTCTAGCATCATTTAATTCAAAAAGTACTAGTTTACCTGTTAGTTCATCCACAACCCACACACTAAATATTGAATATCATTTCAGAAGCAGATAGCCCTTAAAAAATAGTCAACATTCCCTCTATAACCATATCAATCCATCCAGTATTTCATGTGACCCAATATCTGCATAACACTTGATGGCAAACCATCTTCACTTGGTAATTCATTAAGAAATATTTTTAGCAATGTGCTTACAACAGGTTTGGAACAGTTTGGAAGTGTACATTGTACCCATCAGCAATAGAACAATTTTGTTCAGTATTCCTACCCAAGTCCAACATTTACACTTCTGTAAACTCGGCAATGTACTCTGCAGGGAAAATTATTGTCTTTCCACATTGAATCTGATCCAAGCACAAACCGGTCTTGAAGAAACTCTCCACAGTGATCACTAATCTGACAACCTTCCCATGTCGCAACATCCCATTTTGTCCATCCCCAGCCCTCTTTTATCTAGATTCAGCCAGCCATTGTGTCATCTCAACACCAAGAAGAAAATAACACTCAGAATACCTCTGGTTTTTTGTGAGGAGCCAACAATATGAGCCAATGGCATTTGGTACTCAACTCCCACAACAGGCAAAATAGTTCGGAGGGCGTTTCAATGAGGTGGAGGGCAAATGAACATATGATCATGTCAATTATGGTGGTTGATCCCGAAATATAGGGCTGAGAGGAGTAATTGCCATCCCCACCAGCTGATAGTAAATCAGTGGATATGCTAGGCAGGCTGCCTTCAGCAATGTCGCGGAAGGATAATGGGGTACAGGGTAAAGATGTTCGCTGATGATAAGCTGCTGATGTATACTGAGATGAAATCAGGTCAGAAACATGAAGTGAGAGCAAAACAAACAGGATCCGCTGCGAGGGTCCGGAGGATTGGAAAATTAGGGGATAAAGGGGGCGGAGCGAGTACAGCCTTCCAATGAGTTTTAGAGCCCATAGATTCAGCTCCATCCCAAGCTTTGGTTTCAGCTAAAGAATAGAGTCGCCTTCCAGTTGTCCACCAGTCTTGGAAACATACAGTGGCTTCACCACTACAGACAGTCAATTGAAGGGTGCTGGGAGCCTATAATTGAGCGTTTGCATCACCTGCCTAAAGATGTTTACCGTTTAGGTGCGATAACTAGACTGCCATTTCTAAAGTGATACCAACCAGCAGCCATATCGAAGACCACAATACTCTGAGAAGTAATGTTCTGACCCTCCATTTGCCACCATCTACCGTAATTGTGACTTTTCCGACAATAACTAAGTGGAGGCTACGAACCTATTCAACCACAAAAATAAGCATCGACGCACACCAGGAAAGTGGGAATTTCTGTATGTCGATGCAACCTTTTGATAAAACTGAGTGGGTATCAACACAATGCAAAGCTCGACACTTGAAGTAAGAGAACACCTCTGGGACACCATCTTCGTAGTTCCTGCGCATGGAGGGAGATATATTGCCTGAGGAAGGCGCACGATCACCACGAGACATATCCAGAGCGAAGGCTAAGGGCAAACAAGATGGTCATGCACGTGACGAAACGCGCCCTTGTTTGACCCTCCTCCAACACGCGACACCATGCAAAAAAATCACATCCGGGGACAATCATGCGAGTTCACTATTCGCGGTGACGAGCTTGAGCAACATCGCATTCAACTAGAACACAATCTACAACACACTGACCTGTCCCTGCACCTCTCGTCGGCTCCGGACCATTGTAGTACCTCCGACAATAGCTCCGTCGAGCTTCCAAGGCACAACTCTGGCCCCTCCCCATTTGCAGACTTTGTCTCGTTTGAGCAACAATCCAGGGATCACTTCGGAATAGACAACCACAGCCATTTTCACGCATGGTCTTACCGCACTGTTGATGACGAAGACGTTATCAATCCTTACACAGGAGAGACCATCTCCACGGCTGCCCACCATGCCAGTGCGCTCACTCTCAGTGCGGGTCTGACGGGAAGGGCGACCAGGAGGGACATCAGTCTCAGTGGGGCTGAGTATGATCCAGACCGGCCAGTCCGGCATATGATCACTGGAGCAGATGGCAAATTAAGCCTAATCGAGGGAGATCCTTCGAAGCCGAGACACGCCGTAAGTTTTTTATTCAACCGCGCTGACTGGCCAGTGTCATGAATTTGTTTCAGGCTGTCGCAAGCTCGGTAGAACTTGATCGTCTCCTCCAGTCAGGACATCCCATGTCATCAGTGTCTCGATCAGTTCGCATCGATTCTCACCAATCGTCCACAAGCTCCTCAGAGTTAGATACTTCTAATTCATTATCCCGCCCAAAACTTGTAGACGCCCTTCGTCAGGTCTCCTTTTCTCCCAAACGACCTCGTAGTGCCCAGTCTCATCATTCACACGTGCCCCCACACTTACGATTACATGTAAAAGATGGGCCCTATCGTCATCCCTCACAAGGATTACCTTCTTCTCCCCTTGCGCAGGTCTGCGCCGAACTTTTACCTCCTACACCCAAAGCATGGCTTGAACAAAATAATTTCCCACAAGTGTCTACTCAGCCGGAAGTCCTCTTGCAGCCCCCGACGCCTTCATCTTTTGGTTCACCGTTTACCAAGATGGCCACCAATTTAGTCAGAGAGATTGGGGCGGAGAAGGACACCAATGTTTACGAGGATCGAAAAATAACAACATCGAGTAGCACGAAGGACAAGCGGCCAAAAACATCAAAAACAATCCAGCGCAACCCTTTTGGTGACATTTTAAACCAGCGAACCCATGCTCTTCGTCGCTCGTCGATCAAGACAGCAAGAGGAAGCAAGTCTCTGGTACAATTGCCAGACGTGACAGGTTTGACAAGTGCGGTCGAGAGTCCGGCTAAACTTGCGCTGAAGCACTACGCATATCACCCCAACGGCGACCTTGGTGAGACTGATGGTGAGCATTTTAAGATATCCTCTTCAGTCATGACCGTGGTTTATGCCTTCGCACAGCATGTCTGCTCTCCACCCTTAATGCCGTGCAATCAAAACTCCTTCACCTTGAATCTGAGAATAGCATTTCACGCCGTCGTGTGAGAGAACTAGAACTCGAGTTGGACGCCTGCAAAAAGGAGGTAGCGAAAGAGCGCACGCGCGTGTTGGAGAGGGAGGACGTCATTGTTCAACAGCAACAAGACGCAGATAATCATAACACCATCTTGGCCAGGAAAGGCAAAGAGAGAGTCAAAGACGTAGCTGACCAGACGGTAAAGACGAGGTACAAGGAGGCTATTGAGGAAAAGAAGGGTAAGATTTCATCTAATTCTCGGACTTATCTTGATAATGACACATATCTAGCCCTGGAAGCATTGATAACAACACTTCGTGCACATTTGGCCAGGCTTACTGGAGAACTATCCTCTCATCACCTGCAGTTGGTTGAACTTCGGTCTCTACGCCAGTTGGACTGTCGAGCACTCGAGGCCAAGTCGCTGGAAGTGGACAGCCTCCGCCAAGAGGTGGAGCGGTTGGCCGGAGAGGTGGAAGTATTGAGAGCGGTAGTGGAAGAAGGCTTGAAAGAGAGACGGCTGGTCAGAGAACAGCATTCGCGTCCCCACCCCAGCTGCCATGAGGCCGGTCAAAAGTCCAAACAAGAATCTAGAGACCACGAGGGAGACTACGGCTCATACCCTCCACCAGGAGAATCTGAAGGTGAAGATCTTGAATATGCATCCCACAATCTTGCAGTCCCTCCAGACAGAACCGTGCCAACCAATCACGCCTTGAGTCCTGAACATGTCGATATCGAAGAGCTGGAAGGTTTATCCCCTGAAATAGACGATCGCAGGGAACAGTCGGCGTCGGTTTTGTCACGACCGAGAAGCCCACAGTCGCCCCAATTACGGCCGCAGTCAGTGGGGTCGCAATCCTTATCCTCGGTCATGTTGAGATCTAGCAACCACGAGCCCCCCACCGCTGACCAATTCACAGCAAATCCAGTCAAACCTGACACATCACTTGTTCCTTCGATTGGAGTAAACCAACATCAAGCGCCGTCCCAGCCGGCTGCACCCGCATTGGCTCATTCCCATCGGAAACCTATCATCAATGCTGAGGATACACCGTTTCCACAAATCCGTGGCCGTCGCCTTGAGCGAATCTTTTTCTCTGCTCCTGCCCACAACGCCAAGACATGTGCGTTTTGCAATCATCGACATCCGTTCCCGTCATCAGGTCTCCAGCAATTGCCGGCATGGTTACCCATTCATCGGTATGAGTTGAGAGCTCAACGACAACATGAAAAAGACAATGAAGCAAACGACGAGGGCTTTGTGGAGGGCGTCCATGAAGATGCTGCTCATCAGAGCTCCTACTCGAAGGCGAATCAGGTACCCGGGAGATGTACGCGTAGTCTGCCTCCACAGACAGTTCTCTCAAGAGTTGTGAGAGAGCTCGAGGATGAATTCGCGCATTACAAAAGGTTCATGTCTGCCTTCGATATGCCAGCTATACTGACTTTCTTATATAGCATTTACGTTGGTTTGGCTGATGAGTATAAAGTTTGGAATGCTGTTTCTAATCTACCGCGGCGAAATACCCTTGTCCAACATTTGCGAGAGATGATTGACCTATTGGAACAAAAGGTCAGGTTTGTCGTGTTGTCTTGCTTGCTCTTGTTAATTGTTGCCTTTAGGGTAATCAAATTGCGTCCTTGTACGATTTATTGAGTTTCCAAGATAAACCTGCCTCTTGTCATTAGTTTGTCCTAGCACATTTTATTTATTGTCTATTTCAGGCAAGTTGGTCTAAAGAAGCAAATCCACTGGAAAAATCTTACAACTTGCCAAAGACAATGAGGGCTTTGACTTAAGACATTGAAGATTTGAATAATAATGCAAACTCAAGAACCCAAATGTGAACTTGGTCAAGTCAGTGATGAACAAACTTTGTACAACACAAATTTTTTTGACATTTTAGTATGTAGCCATATCCATCATATCGCAATTTCTATTCAGGAAATTGCCATAAGTCCCTTCCTACACCCATTCATGCCTATGCCCATTGTTCACCCCCAACCAAGGACCAATGCCAGCTGTTAATGGCCTCGCTCAAGGATATTGTTGATTAGCTTCATGTATTCCCTGATCTCAATTTATTGGTGCTGCTTCAATGATTTCATTCATTATGCTCAATATCTGAAGCCTGAAATCCAACTCAATCAGCCATTCAAAGTGGCCACCCCCCCTTCGACTGCCATAATACATTAGTGATGGTATGGTTCAGCTCTGAACCTGGGTTTGAACCTAAACATATGTGAACTGAACCTAAGTTCAGTTCAAGGTTCAGGGTTCAGTCAAGAAGGGAATCTTGTGAACCAGGTTCAAACCCATTCAAACCTGAACCTAATATTTTATACACAAGTAATTTCTACTGGAAATTAGTGATGTGCATGGCCTGGCTTGGCCCAAAAGCCCCAGCTTTGGCCCAGCCCAAGAGGGCTCTGGCTTTCTCAAACCTCAGGCCAAGCCATGGCTGATGGCTCTGGCTTGGCTCTGGCTTGGCTTGGCCCAGGGTGCGGCTTTTTTATTGACTTCATATCTTAAGTGTAACTTACTATAAACAGTCGAAAAAAATCAGTTGATATGACCAGTCATAACAATCAATTGAAGTCCTCGGCAGTCGGAATCTTATCCTCATCATCAATAATGAGCTCATCCCACCCCTTCTCCCCACTTTCTGAAGACTCTCCTTTATTGTCGTCCTCCTCGAGGTCCCCATCCCCATCCACCTCCATCATTGACAATGGTGCAGACTCTCGATATAACAAATCATGCCAGATGGCACACTTTAGACACTGCAAGGCTTCCACTATGTCCCCCTTCAGGTGGCTACAGTGTTTGCTTATGGTTATCTCACCCTGTGAGAAGGCCTGCTCACTCAAAACAGAAGATGCCATGATGGAAAGGTAGTCCTGGGCCAGTGATGCCCAGGCAGGATGATAGTGGTGACAATTGAGCTGCGTGACAATTTAGTTGCCCATAAACTATCCAGAAATCGCAGAGTCGACACAGACTCACCCCCCACTACATAATCATTGTCCATCCCTCTGGTACATGCTCCAAGACATCAATGTAAGCACGGAAGTGCTTCAGCCATGGCCAATTGGGATCATTGGGCTGATTAGAAGCTGTGTTCATTTCAGTGTCTTCATCATCACTAAGCTCCTGAAGGAGAACACTAATTTTCTTTATCTTTTTTACTTCCATCGTCTTCACATTCAAATCTCCTGCTAACAACAAATATCGTTCCTTAAACAAACTTGTTTAGTGGGCCAGTGCTGCGCATGGCATGAACGAGTTCTTTTTTTCCCCTCCTCACTTTCATGATGAAGTAAATAATAATATTAAATTGCATAAAGCATGTTACATGTGATATAAGACATATAGCATATATTATATATTAATAAGCCCACCTCTCACCATAGCAACATAAAAAGTAGAAAAAATAAAACTGCATAGCGTGTCTTGACCTCCTCTCCCACTGTCATGTCTTCTTTGCTTCATTATTATGCAATATTCTCAGCCAAAAGACAGAGTAACACATCAACTGTCAAATACAACTACCTTTAAACAGTATGATAACAATTGACTTACATTTGCTTAACCTCACTTCTCCATAATCTTGCTGCACAACAGATGATAACATGAAGACAGCTGTGCTTGAGTGGGCCAATGTTGCATATAGCACGAACAAAGTCTTGTTTCTGTCACTGGATTTTTATTTGTATGATTATTACAAATATTGATAAGTGACTTTGCTGGAAATATATAATTAGCATATAATATATACAGCGATATCATATTGAATTGTATGTTTTAAGAAAAAATATCATTATATCATCTGAGTTACACTCATTTCTGCTTATATGGCTGAAATTTCCCTATATAGTAACAGTGGTCACATGTGATTATGACTCCTGTGATCACCTCAAAATTTAGCATATATGGTGTAAAATTGCCTTATATGGTTAGACTGGTCACATGTGACTGTCACCATTGTGATCAGCAGAAAATTTGGTATATAATATCAAAAATTGCCTTATATAGTTAGATTGGTCACATGTCACAGTCACACCTGATCCGAAATGATAATATTAGTCAGCAGTTCAATTTTCAGCTGATTCTGATAAGAATTGAGACCAGTACGAATATTTTGAATATAATTAGAAGGTAATTTGTCTTTTTTGCACCAACCCATATTTGGATGCTTATGTAAGCTTGTCCACACATAGCCCCAACTGTATCTGATTTTCCAGGATCAGAAGTAGAATCATATCTGTTACCTAAAAAAATTTTGTCTATAGGCGATCAACTTTATCAATTAATCAATTAATTAATTAATTACGAACCCTCACTGAACCAGGTCTGATAAAGAACGAGTCTTTTAATAAATTAAAAGAACTCGTAATAAAATCCATAGAATCACAACTGGAATATGGAAAATTGGTGCACAAAACTCACGACTTCCTCAGTGCATTTCAACACATCCTCCTGCAGTTCTACTGACCAGTGTTTCTTGAAGTATGCCATTTTCTCATTCAGGTCCAGAACTATTAATTGTCAGCAAGTGTTTCAACATCAATAGTACAGGAACATGCTCATTACCATAATGTATGCAGGTGAATCGGTAGTCTTTTCATAGTAGTCATCAATCTTGGAACATGCAACATGCAGAGTGGAGGATGGCCTGTATTTCGGATGGTTGGCACAAGAATCCCAAGCCTTGTGGAGGGCTTCCAGCACTGGGATAGCCAAATGGAGGGTGGAGGCTTGGTCAGCCAAAAATGCTTGTTGGGCATTATCGGCATGCTACAACGATATGAGCAAGGAATAGACCGCAAGGTGGAATAGACATACAGCAAGGAGACCTAGGAACAGGTAGACGCATTGCCATTCTTTGGCAGTGAGCTTCAGTTCACAGAGTTTGTCACGTTTTGCAGAGTCTCCCTCCTCCCATCATAGCTCATCCACAAAGCTGTCAACATACTGCAAAAAAATGAGCAGTAATGAACATTGATGTCATGTGGACTGACCTTCATGTTTTTTTCTGCCTGGTGAAGCATCATGTAAGTTGAGGACCACCAAATCTTCATGTCCAGGATCAATTTCACAGGCTGTAAAACTTTGTCCTGGACTTGAATCATCTTCCACATTTCTTTCCGTTTTACCAAAGACTGTTCCTGAAGATCAATAGTCTATATGCCTCGAAATTTGATATCTGTAATGACATACTTTCACTACAATTGCTCAGTGCTCAGATTAATCCTACTTCATCATGACATGTCGGGACATGGGCTTCAGGAGCCTTGGGGTCAAAATGCGGAGACTTGCTGTATGCAGAAATGAGGGCTTGGGTAGCCAGGTTGATAATGTGGGCAAGGCAGCTGTGGATGAGGATGAGACACTGAGAGCACAGAAAATTTAAGACATACTTGATGTTCCTCTTCCGCCAATTGTACTTCTTTCCTGTTGCAGCCATCAGTTGTGCAGTCATCTCCTTCAGTGTGGTGGGGTTGTTGGAGGTGTTATCACATGTCACATGGCTGATCTGCAAGGCCAGCCATTAACATAAGAAAAAGTCACAAATATAAGGAGAACTGCTTACTTTGTGCTCTAACCCCACTCATTTGATGATCTTAAAAAGTGCCTGACCAAGCTATTCACTGTTGTGCGCATTGTTGACTCGTGTGAAGCCCAGGAGGCTGCTTTTGAATTCCCATACTGTTGGAGATGTTTCCCCAATCCAATGACCAGTTACTGAAAAATAGCCATCTGTATTTCCTGCTTGCCATGCACCACAAGTTAAGTTCACCTCGCTGGTGACAGTGGGACCCTAAGAATAAATGAGAGCAGGCAAACATGAAATAAGAAACCTTACGTTCAGATTAGCCTTCAATTTTGTGAGGTGACCCTTAAACACCCATTTGATTTCACCTTGGCTTGCTCTCTGAGTGGGAATCTTGACATCATTTTTTGCGTGAGATGCTACATCTAGTGTTGGGGAAGTTCGGTCTCAGACCGACCCAAACCCGGTTTAGACCGAACCGAAACCGCCGGTTTCGGTTTCGGTTTGGGAAATTTCGGCTGAGACCGAACCGTTCAGTCTCCGGTTTGGAGATTTGGCCGCGGGCCGAAACGGTTTCAAACTCAGTTTGAACCGCAAACCGACAGTCCAAAGTCGGCTACATGGCTGACTTCGAAAGTCACCCAAAGTCCACCAACAACACCCCCGATATACGCCAAACGAAGACGATGGAGCACCCGAGGTCGACAAAACGGGCGGCGGGGTACTCCCTGCCGCCCGCGTATGTTTTTTATTTTTATTTATTCGAACTTAACTAACGCATTTACAAATTACAGGTTGATGCACCACGGCCACCACCACCACCACAACGACCACGACAACGGCAACGACAACGGCAACGGTTACAACCACCGTCAACGCCACGCCGGACGCGCCCACAGCAACGCCCACGGCCCACCCCCAGCACCACGCCAAACGCGTTCAAAACGCGCGCCAAACGTACGTGAATGGGGTGGAGTCAACAAGGTGGAAGAGCAGCAGGGGTGGTGCATCCACCCCGCTCCTTCGTGGTATGTACCTTTATTCATTTTTTCACTGATTTATTCGTCCATTATAGAACGCGGCACCGTACCACCACCACCACGCAACACTAACACCACCGAGGAAGGCCAACGCGGGGTTAACCCGGCCGTCGTCGTGTGTACAACGCGTATGACGCGTCCGGACACCCTCGCGAAGAGGCTCCTATGCCACCACCACCACGCGTCCGCCGAAAACAACCAAAGCAGCCCAGCCGTCGTCGCGTGCACAACGCGTATGACGCGTGGGGCACCACCACCACCACCACCACCACCACCACCATCACGCGTCCACCGAAAACGGCCAACGCGGTCAACCCACATCGCATGTACAACGCGTGTGACGCGTCGGGACACCCATGGAGAAGCCCGCGTGCGGCTCAATGCCGGCGCAGGGTGTGCCAGCACCCCAGCACCCCAATCTCACCTCGCAAACAGGCTGGCCACGTCAATTGACGTGCGCAGCACTGTTGCGAGGTCAGAATGGTGCAGAGGCACTGAGCACTAGCGGTCCGCGGTTCAGACCACGTTTGGACCGAAACCGAACCGATGCAAACCGTTTGCATCGGTTTCGGTCTGGTTTGGGGACTTTGGGTGGAAAACCGGACCATTCGGTTTCCGGTTTGGGCAAAAAGGCCCCAAACCGGACCAAACCGAACTTCCCCAACACTAGCTACATCAATCATTTCTTGGAATTTCAGGTGAAAATGAGAATAAATCACTGTTCAAATATTGCCAGAAGTGGTGAACTTACCTGGTCAGTACACCTATGACTCCCATCTAACCCCTCTAATTAGAGGGAAGCAATGCATCTCGGCCTCCCTCTAACTAGAGGTGTTCTTATGTTTTCAGGGCCTCCTCCAATAATTAAGCTGATCTATTTTGAACTTCAATACATTTTTAGAGTACCATAGTTGCCTACCTCTAACTAGAGGTGTTCTGATGTTTTCAGGGCCTCCTCCAGTAAATAAGCTGATATATTTTGAACTTCAATACATTTTGAGATTACGATAGTTGCCTACCTCTAACTAGAGGAATTCTGATGTTTTCAGGGCCTCCTCAAATAAATAAGCTGATATATTTTGAACTTCAATATATTTTGAGATTACGGTAGTTGCCTACCTCTAACTAGAAGTGTTTAAATGTTTTCAGAGCCTCCTCCAATAAATATTTTGAACTTCAATATATTTTGAGATTACGGTAGTTGCTTACCTCTAACTAGAGGTGTTTCAATGTTTTTAGGGCCTTCTCCAATAATTAAGCTGATATATTTTGAACTTCAATATATTTTGAGATTACCATAGTTACCTACCTCCAACTAGAGATGTTTCAATGTTTTCAGGCCTTCTGCTATATCTGGCTGGTTTGACTTGGATATATTTGGAGATTAGCTTAGTTGCCTACCTCTAACTAGAGGTGTTTTAATGATTTTCAAGCCTCCTGCTATATATCAGTGGTTTAACTTAGGTATATCTTAGCATTAGTTTACTTGACCTCTAACTAGAGCTGTTTTGATGTTTGTTAGGCCTTCCGCTATATCATTGGTTTGACTTTGATATATTATGATGTTAGATTACTTGCCTCCCTCTAACTAGCAGTATTTTGGTGTTTTCACCTGCTATACTATACCATTGGTTCACCTTTGATATATTGCAATGTTAGTTTACTTGTCTCTCTCTAACAAGAGGTCTTTTGATATTTTTCAAGCAACTACCGTAATCTCAAAATATATTGAAGTTCAAAATATTTATTGGAGGAGGCCCTGAAAACATTCAAACACCTCTAGTTAGAGGTAAGCAACTACTGTAATCTCAAAATGTATCAAAGTTCAAAATATATCAGCTTATTTACTGGAGGAGGCCCTGAAAACATCAGAACACCTCTAGTTAGAGGTAGGCAACTATGGTACTCTAAAAATGTATTGAAGTTCAAAATAGATCAGCTTAATTATTGGAGGAGGCCCTGAAAACATAAGAACACCTCTAGTCAGAGGGAGACCGAGATGCATTGCCTCCCCCTAATTAGAGGGGTTAGATGGGAGTCATAGGTGGGTCAGTAGCAACAAGCCACTCAATTGCAACCTGATGAAAGAGCTTGTCAGAGTACCACATGACTTGTTCCAACAGTTCCTTCTGTTTGAGATCACAATCCAGGGTATGGGTCACATCTTCAGCAGCCTGCTTGTGCTTCTTGATGTTGCCTGGTAGCTTTGACTCAAATTTGACAGAATCAGCCCATTTGCGGTATTTCTCCTGGTGCAACATGATGGGAGTTTGAATAATTAGATTATCACAGTGAATGTTGTTACTTACTGAATGATGCACTTCAAGATGTCAGTGTAAGGTTGTGATTTAATCAACAAGAGTTTTTTGCCCTCTGAAAATTTATCATGAGGGGAAAACGTATGAAATAAAATAGACTTATGGTGGACTAGTGGATTGTGGCCCACTAGTCAAGTGATCACGTGATAGTTCCCATGGTTGATAGAGGATTTTGTAGGATCAGACTTGTAGTAGACAGTTTGTGACTATGAGACCATCTTGACCCATTCATGGAGTAGGACCTCCACCTACTCCAACAGGCACAGTTTACAGGCACTAAACTTCTTTGATTTTCCGTTGATGTCCCTGACAACAGGGGGGTGGAAAAAAAATTCCAAATCACGTCACTTTTCTTCTCATGTGGGTCTATCCTTGGTAATGTCCTGAACGTCAATGTCAGCAAGAAAGCCCTTGCCATCAACGGCTACTGGGTTGCCTAGTGTGACCCACTTCCGGTTACCTGTGAGTGAGTGAGGACATTGTGAGCAAATGTGCACCAAAAAATCAGAAACTTACATTGTGTGGATTCCTCAGATTCCACTACAGCTTCAATGAAATCATCAACATCCTCCTCAATAACAATGGGCATGGTCTGTTTCAGCTGTGAACTAGATGCCACCCCAGATGTTGCCTGCTTTGTTTTGGCTGTAATAATGTTACTGTGTTTGTCACGTGACTTTGCGGTCATGCTAAAATGTTACAATAAATGTTTGCTAGAATGCAATTGCTGTATCTCATTCAATTCTCAACATATCGACTAGCTCCTTGAACCATGAGATCTCACACCCCAATTCTAGGTGCGAGGAAACTTACAGGTCTCAATTTTCCGTTTTTGAAATTCCATATTTTCCACCCCCCTCCTCGTGCAACGTTTCTTACAGCTGACAGGAGCAATCTGACGGCTCACAAAGAGTAAGTACATGTTACCTATGGTGCTTTCTTGGTGTCTGACATGTTTATGACTCTGCATGTGGGCCTGAGGCCACTATCCCCAACTTGCAGCTTCCAACCCTCACTATGACACTTAGCATTAGAGGCAACCAGTGTATGCCCCCCCCCGCTAATCCAGCAAACACAATCCTAAGTTTGTGCAGTAATTTCTGTCATTGTGATTTGTGTGCTGACCTCATTTCCCTGCTACACCTCCCAGCATCACATTTATAACCATCATCACTGCTATAGCACAAGTCATTCCTTCGCATGACCACTGACCCTTACATTGCCACACAATGGGGACTGCAAGGGCATCAGCCTCCTCGGCCATGAAGCCTTGATGCTTGCAAACTACTCCGAGCCAGCAGCAGGCTTGTGACAAGGAGGAAGATGGACAGGGACAAAGACAACAATGAGGACAGGTGTGCGGCAAAAGCAAGGGGAGCAGGACAAGAAGTCCCTGTCCTCTTCCTGTACCCAGCTCCCCTGGCCTCTCCAAGTAGCCACCTCATGAACATGTACAGCCACGTCAATTGATGTGTGCACAGCACTTGCAAGGTGTCCAGGACTGTCAACAACAATGGTGACAGATGGGCAACAACAGCAACAGGCACAAGAAGTCCCCATCCACTGCCCAGCTCTCCCAGTAGCCTCAATTTCACATGAACTATTTGGCACATGAGTCAATTTCATTCATATGCATTCACAACAGCAGGGTATACTACCAAATTGTCGGAGTCATCCAGACCCAGCTTGTGTCTCAAAGATAAGCATAATAAAAAAGAATGATGTCCAGACCGAAAATATCCCCTACACATACCCACAGTGACGGTACCATCCAAATGCATCATTCACTGAGGCTTCGTAAAGTGATTCCAGTAAGATACAATTGACTTCATTTGAAGAAAATTCAGTCATGGTGAGATGGGCATACTCTCCCTTGCAGCGAAGATGATACTTCATAGTGGAGAAGGCAAGTTCAATTGAGTTGTAGTCAGGTGAGTAAGGTGGTAAGAATTCATACTGCATGCCTCTGGTATGAAAAAATATAGTAACATGTTATAATGACGTAGTAATATCTTACCGAGAAGTAATAAGATCCAGGATCATGGGATCTTTGTGAATTTGGCAGTTGTCCATAACAATAACAGAGTTTGGCCCAGGATACGGTTCCATTCAGCCCAACAAATGAGAGATGAAGTCACAGAAAAGATCGGCATCAAATGAGCCTTCCACAATATTACAGTGAAGGAATCCATCATTTAGAGATAGCGCTGGCAACACAGAGTAGCTGTAGAAATGGTAGTTAGTGAGTCTTCTTGGAAAAATTAAAAGAAAAACATTACCGTCACCCACGGCAGAAAAAAGCCTTCTGAGTTGCCAGTTTTCCACAGAGTGACCAAGCCCTTCCTCGATATGTGGTGCAGCGGTTGACTGCACTCTCATCAACAAAGATGAGCTGGTCTGCATCATAGACTCCAATTTGCACTGCAAATTCTTCTTGGAGTTCCGCACTTTGCTCAATTGCTTGCCATGTCAGCTGGAGGACGTTAGTAGTAACCTAAAAAGTTTATGATAAATTACCTCTTCATCGTAAAGCCACCCTTCTGTAGTGTTCGCCACACAGTGTTTAGAGACACAGATACCTCACACTTCACTTCCAAATCCAAACAGAGCTCATCAAGGTAGAGATCTGGGGCCTTGGCCACTGTCATGGTCAGATGCTTGATTAATGTTGGATTAGAGAAAAAGGCACTGGAAAAGATTCTTACTAACCTTGACATCATAGTCAGATAGGGCCCTATAAAGGTGATGTTTCACTCTTGAAGCTGGGAGTTCAATACCGCCAGTCCGCCAGAAGTGAGCTAGGATTTTCTCAACAGTATGCTTGCTGACATTCGTATACATACAGACTTCTTCAATTAGCATCATTGCTGCTAGACGAATGATGATCCACTGTACAGGCTTGGGAGTTGCTTTGCCTTGAACCATGGTGAGCGTTCAACTTCAACAATTGCTTATGCTTACCTGATTGGGAATGGCAACATCATCTGCTCCGGTTCCAGCCTGGTGACTCCCTACAGGTTCCATCTCCTCCCCTCTGATGGATTCTACAAGACTACTGTATGCGAGGGCTCCATGCAGGCATAGAGGTGAGTACTTACTTCAGAATTTATTGTGTGCATCCCTAAATTGACTTTCCTGATCTAGCTAGGCTGAAATCTATTTCATTTTATATTTTGCAAGTGTCACTTCTTTTTTTCCTCCCAACCACAACAATGTCTATGGGATGAGGAGCAGAAAGAAAACGACAGGAGGCTGCAAAGGCCAAGCGAAAGGCCATTACTGGTAAGAATTATTGTCTGTTCATTTGGACCACACTAACTTTGTTCCAGTTGAGACAGCACCCAGCCAACCGGCTGCTCTTGTCCCTGGCCAGTCAAATGGTCATTCCTCTGGAACCCATCAAGTTACAGCCAATGAGCCCCTACAGCCTGCACAGCCCAACCTCGTCAGTGACCTGTATGCAAATCTGCAAAGGCTGTTGCTACACTTTTGAGAAAAATTCAATTGGACGAGGATGATGGTCATGGTGATAATGGAACTGACGCTGGAACTGCCATCGAGGATTCTCAAGCTGATGATGAAGACGAACCAGATGAAGACCTTTACGAGAAAATTGATGTCGTGGACCCCTATGAAAGTGATGCTGTGGAGATCGTTATGAGTTCTTTTAATTTATTAAAAGACTTGTTCTTTATCAGACCTGGTTCAGTGAAGGTTCGTAATTAATTCATTAATGTTTTTGCATTGCCTATAGAGAAAATTTTTTTGGGCAAGAGATATGATTCTACTTCTTATGCTGGAATGTAACATAAAATCTGGGCCATGTTTGGAGTGGCTTACATAAGCATCCAAATATGTGATGTCTCACACAAGACAAATTACCTCCCAATTATATTCAAAATATTCATACTGTGTTCAGTTCTCATTGGAATTAGCTGAAAATTGAACTGCTGACTAATACAAACATTTCAGGCAAGGTGTGACAGTCACATGTGACCAGTTTAACCATGTATGGTAATTTTGCATAATATATGCTAAATCACATACTGCTCATCATATTCATTACACAAATGCAATTACATTCAAAATATTTATCCTGGCCTCAATTCTTATCAGATTCAGCTGAAAATTGAACTGCTGACTAATATTATCATTTCGGGTCAGATGTGACAGTCACATGTGACCACTCTAACCATATAAGGCAATTTCTGATATTGTATAGCAAATTTTTTGCTGATCGCAATAGTGATAGTCACATGTGACCAGTCTAACCATATAAGGCAATTTTACACCATATATCCTAAATTTTGAGGTGATCATAGGAGTCATAGTCACATATGACCACTATCACTATATATGGAAATATCAGCCATATAAGCAGAAATTAGTGTAACTCAGATGATATAATGTTATTTTTACTTAAAACATATAATTCAATGTGATATCACTGTATATATTATACGTTAATTATATATTTCAAGCAAAATCACTTATTGATGTTTGTAATAATCATACAAATAAAAATTCAATAACAGAAACAAGACTTTGTTCATGCCATATGCAACATTGGCCCACTCAAGCACAGCTGTCTTCATGTTATCATCTGTTGTGCAGCAAGGTTATGGAGAAGTAGGGTTGAGCAAATGTAAGTCAATTATTATCATACTGTTTAAAGACAGTTGTATTTGACAGTTGACGTATTATGTTACTCTCTTTTTTGGCTGTGAGTATTGCATAATGATGAAACAAAGAAGACATGACAGTGGGAGAGGAAGTTGAGAAATGCTATGCAGTTTTGTTTTTTTCTACTTTTTATGTTGCTATGGTGAGAGGTTGCTATGATGAAAGTGAGGAGGAGAACAAAAGAACTTGTTCATGCCATGCACAGCACTGGCTCACTAAACAAGTAACTGTCAAGCCTGCTGCGAAAGCTGCCCAGGCAACCACTGCAGCTGCAAAGCCTGGTCAAACAACTGCCAACACTTGAAAAGTTGGCCGAGGAACTGCTGTCGCTGCAAAGGTTGAGCTACCACTTACAAATGATGCCAGTGATGACGCATCCTCTGATACTGATGGTACATTCAACATTTTGAACATGATACTTACTCACTTCATCAACAGCTCCCTTTTCATTCACCCTTGAAGTTCTCAGTGTCTCAAAGCCATCCCGCAACATTGATGTTGTATCATCTGACATAGCATTCTATTTTTTCCAAGAAAAGGTTGCAAGCCTGTTGAACATTCATACGCTGTCCTTACACATCCAATATCGCTTCAGTACCGATAGCAAGGACACCCTTCCGTGTGACCTTACAACTCATGGTCATTTTCTCATGCTGATCAGGCTTCTACGTGAGCACTCTGTACCTGGGAAGATCACTTCTGGCCAACCCTTGACTCGGAAGTTGAAGCAATTTATGCTTCAGGTTTTCAACAAAGGTGACTCCCCTTTTGCTCCAGAAAATAAGGTATGCATCCCTTACTAGATGTTATTATCGTGACTAATTCAATGTTTCATTCAGCCTGGGTCGAAATCTAAAACAGACACTACTCAGAGAGAGCAGGCAAAGTCCATGGCTACTGTTCTCAATGAACAGTGAATGGCTATCCGCCTCAGGCTTACAGAGACATGGGCTTGTGACATCCATAGCCTCCCCAAAAAGCTAGCGTTATGCTTCAAGAACCCTACAACTGGCTTATGCCATCCGATTACAGAGAATAACATGCACCTCTGGGCTTCATTGTATGTATGTATTTTTTTTTCCCGTGTTTTTACTGACTAAGAATGATTTTATAGGTAAACAATCCTGATACATACCCACTCAATAAGCCACCTGTTCAAGCGAATGTGTTGGAGAATGCTGCATGTGGGCATATCACAGCGAAACCTTCTGGAACTGGCAATACAAACGAACCTGCAGCGCAATTCCCATATGGCTGTTACCCAACTCCATTCATGTCCCCAGCAATGTACTACTCATCAATGGGCTACCCACCACCAGGATTTCCCCCACACCCTTCCGGATTCACCATGCCTCCCTCTGGTTTTCTCACACATCAGGGATTTGCCCCACCTCAGGGACTCACCCCGAGCCTGCCAACCACCTCTACGCCTGCCTTGTCTTTGCCACCAGTGAACTACCCCTCTATTCTGGAGTGGATTGAATATTGTGACTGACACCCTGACTGCTCTGGAGTGGATCTTGCTACCTTGCTTCCAAAATTACAAGGTCAAGGATTTCGCCACATCAACCAATTTTCCAACAATTGCGTGACAATTGAGAAGCTTGCAGAATGGCTCTCAGTGGGCCCAGACACAGCAGACCTCATCATTGGATATGCCGAGGAAGACTGTTGGCTTATTATGGTGGGTACTTTCAGAATGGAATTAGGAAATGGGTTGGCTGCAGTGGGAGCAAATACCTGATGAGTTGGGTATGTCGCGTTTGCTTTATCAATAATTCTACACAGCTTTTCTTTACTGTCTGATGGTGTTTCAACACACCTTTATTTTGATACTGCGCAATGAGAAGTGCTCAACGCACTTTGTTTTCTTATTCAAATATATGGTGAAAAAATGTTTCGTCAAAGAGTTGTTAAGGGTGCTTGGGCAGACATCCCAAATGCCTCGTGAACACCATGCACATGTCAATTGACATAGCCATGTGTTTGCAAGGTAGCAGTTTGACCCTTGTCATTGCTGCTCGCCTATCCTCACGAGCGCCACACATGTGTCAAATGACATTGTTACATTTTTCAACTCCGCAACTCCGATTCCAACTCCGGTACCCACCATGATGATTCCACTTTACCACACCTTCCTTTTTTGTTCCCCTTTATCTTTTGTCTTCTTTTGGACATTGTTGTCTATTCTTGTTCTTGTTCTCTTTTCATCCTTTCTTCTAGAACAATCCAGACCGACCATGGACACATCCCCACGTTACCTTGCTGTACCCGAATAATCTCCTTGCTGACGGACATCATCGCTATTGTCTTTTCCCTCGCCCTGACATATTGTTGACTTCATCCCACGACAAACCGATTCACAATGGCTGTACTCCTGACACAGCTAATTACCGTAATTATCATTGGCAGCATTGCCATCACCTTCCTCATTGGTTTTTACCTTGTTATGATCTATCTTTGGCATCGGTACCGAAACCCTTCCGACCTCCACCTTGACAATATCTAGTGAATGGCACGGGTATGGCGACCCGCACGGGTCACGGGTAAGGTTAGCCGCGGGTACGGGTATGGGTACGATTTTCCTACCCGTGAGCTTTATTTTGAGCCCTGGATCGTCCAAAACGGTCAAGTATTGGGTGAGTTATGATCAAAACAATCATTCTTCATTGTTTTGATCATAACTCACTCAATACTTGACCGTTTTAGACGATCCAGGGCTCAAAATGACGGGTAAACCCGCCGGATCATGGGTAGGGGTAGCTGCGGGTACGGGTACGGGTACAGCGCCAATACCCACGGGTTACCCGTGCCATTCACTAACAATATCTCACCACGTAATTGACAATTGCCAATCTTGGATATTTGGTTTCCATATTCATACCCTGTGCCTACCATTATCCTCCCTGATGATCCGATGACATTCCTCACCTGCATGCATGCCCTGAACAATCCTTGATCACAGGACATTTCACTGTTCCCTCCAATCCGATCATTGCCGAAGCACATACCTCCAGACTTCGACCACAGACCATACGACTTCCCAATACAGTGAACCGACCCCTGTCGTTTATTGTTCACATGACATCGCTTCAATGCAGTACCCAACAACTTATTCCCACAGCTTGTCACTCATGCCATGACTCGAAACCTGGACCCACATTCATTTATCCTTTTCCATCCATAACCTTGATACTTCCCACACTCGCTTACAACGATACCCTTTCTTGGACGAATACCGACATCAGGTGGACCACGTTGTTCTACAGACAGGACAAGACATCACCCCTCGATACGTCATTGACACACATATCGTCATCTGGTACAGCTTATGCTGTTCACATGTCTGACCTCGACTAGCCCACTGTCTTAGTTGGTTTTTCCTCCATACATTTCTTTATTTTCTGTCATACCACCAACCTTGCCGCTATATCCACACGACCTCAAGACACTCCCTTCACCAATCCCACACTGGACGATACCCCTCTTCGACCCGACCGTGCATCGCACTTGCCAGACTGCGCATTTGCCCGTTACAGCAAGTGTAGACCCCAAATTGGCATTTCTGCATGTCACATGATCTGATGACAAATCATCCGAGTCATCCGGACCTCTTCTATCCCCAATGACACCCGGGCCTCCAGTTGGACTGCAAGAACATCGACATGAGGATGCCTCATGTCCGCCTCATGGTGAACACATGATGTAGTTGAACATGTTGTAGCTTCATGGTTGGATTCCCATTTACCTCCCCTCAAGTCCATTCACTATATCTACTGTCCTTGTTGTTGGTTCGGACTTTTTCTTCTTTCCTTTCCTTACGTTTAGTCTGGTTCTTGGGGCAGACCCCCTTATCTTGGGTAACCCCCACGGCTCGCAATGACATTGTGCCATGAACCCCCCTTCTTAGCAGTGTTGTCTTAGTAGTAAGCAACAATGAAAACTGCTCTTCTCTTCTCTGGAAACCACCCCCCAGTTAAGTTGATTGTTGCTGGAGCCCGCCGCAGAAGCGATCCGTAACAGACATGGCGGTACATGTTCGCGAGGTGGAGGCTTGACTGGGGAGGCTAGGGGAGCTGGGCAGCAGGAAGACAATGGGGATTACTCATCCTTGTTCCCCTTGCTGTTGCTGCTCACCTCTCCTCCTCATCATCACATACTTGCTGCTAGCCAGTTTGTGTGTATTAGGGCCATGTTGCTGAGGTGGTTTACACCTTCGCAGTCCTCATTATGCTTGCAGTCCAAGGTTGTCATTGGCAGTTAGTAAAAGTTGCAATGTGAGAGATCTGCGAACATACCTGGGCCAGTTTGTGGTCGCACCACCTCCCAGCCTTGTTTTTTTATTTTATTTTATTTTTTATTGTGTGTCATGTTTATTGTCCCACAGGGATGTACCCTATGTTGGATGTTACATGTAGGCTAAAGTAGGCTAAACGTAATTAAGATTGGGATCCATCCCAAGTCCTGTTCCTCTGGTTTGCGAATGTGACCAAGACGGATTAGGTCCCCTGTGGCCCCAGCATTTCCAATGCTGTTTTAGATGCCTGACCTGACTGTTGAGGGGGCCCGATGGTGCTAGCGAGGGGTGCTGTCTGAGGGGTCTTGACTGAGTAGGTGCTTGGCCGCCAGAGCAGGCATGCACAAAGAAGATAGGGCCGCAGGGTAGAGAAGTTAAGGTATGTGGTAGGTGTGCATCTGATGGAGTTTGAGTCAGTCGAACGAAGTGATTTGGACTGGGTGGGTATGAGGGCGGTGAAGATCTTGATGTGAGTGAGTGAGTGTGGGGATGGGGTGGGTCTTTGTTGGCAAAGGTGGTTGTGGCGGTGCTGTTGAATATCAGGATTAGTTAGGTGTTAGCCAGGTTGCGAATGTCACTGAAGGAGTCTTTCAGTCTGCCTGTTCGGTGCATGTATTTTATCAGTTCGGATATGCCTTTTTTGTCGTTGAGGAGGTAGGTGAGGGATCGGGCCTGTGTCCTAAGTGTGTTAGTAAATGAGTGGCATGCATTTCGGTAGAGTGGACAATCAAAGAGGAAGTGGTGTACTGTTTCCTTTGCTAGGGTGCACTTTGGGCAAGTCTCGGTATCGAGCTTCTTGATCCTGTGTAGGTAGGCATTGAGTGAGAGGTGTCCGGTGTGGCTCTGTGTGATTAAGCTGGCCTGGGGGTGAGTCAGGTTAGATGTGGTTTTTAGAAATTTATTGAGGGGGAAGTTAGGGTTAATGCGAGTGAATCATACGAAGTGTGGTGACCGTTGCCAGGCGTCTCTCCATTGTAACTCTAGCTGTCTTTCGAATGACTGTTTGAGAGCAGAAGTATTGGATGGCAAGGTATCGAGTCATAGGGGGTGAGGTAGTGTATGTTGCAGGCTGGTGACTCCTCTCGCTGCTGATTTCGCCTCCCTATCAGCTCGTTCATTTCCAACAATACCGCTGTGGCTTGATATCCATCTAATAGTGATGACGAGAAGGTGGTTGGTGTCAGTGAGTTGCTGGGCTGCCTCATGGAAGGTGTCTAGGGTATGTTGACCAGATTTAGGGTTAGCTCTGGTGGAGGTTTGTGCTCATATTGTGGGTTGGCATTCAATATAGATGGAAACATCATGTAAAAGAGTTTCACGGTTTAAAAGATGTAGGGCGAGTGTGCCTGCTATGTTTTCCACTTCGAAGTTGTGGTGGGAGTTACTAGATCCCAGGTGGTATTGGAGTGTTCTGACTCGTGTGCGTCAGTTATGGTACAGAACAGCTGCTGCGCCCACCCCACCTTCGAGCATGGACCCATCCAAGTATATTTTCATATCCGCTGTGTGGTTGTCATGTTGAGCGATGGAGTCTTCCCTGGTATTGGGTATGGAGGTATGAAAAGGAGAAGGGGTGGTATGCAGGTGCGTTGGTCATATGGGTTCTATACTGTCTGGGTCAGTGTGAAAAAGATGGGAGAGTACGTGGAGCGGGAATCTGTGTCTGGCAACAAGGTGTTTTGTGCATCTCCGTAGCTGGGCATATAGTGGGTGCGAGATGGGGAGAGACGCCATTCTAATGATTGACCTGTGACAGACTTTGTGCATTAGTAGGTCGATGGGCAAGATACCAGCATGAAGGTCGAGTAGGTCGTTTGGTGTCGTCCTGAGGGCTCCGGTGATGGGTATTGAGGCCATTCGTTGAGTTTTAGTAAGCTTGTGCATCGCTCTGACCAAGCCTTTTCTATGGGTGCTGTCAGCTGTCTTGTGAACTGGCATGTACCAAATGTCAGTGGAATAGGTCATTTTTGGAATCACAATGGCCATATATAGTTGTCGCATTAGTTTTCTAGGGACTCCTGATTTCGGCCACACCATCCTGCAAAAAAGGTGGATCCATTTGGTGGTCTTAGTGATTGTGTTTTCTCGTTGCTCGTGCCATCGAAGGTACTGGTCCATGATGATGCCGAGAAATCGATGTGTCTTGATGGGCTTGATGGTGGTATCATTGAGTGTGAGAGGGGGTCTCATTATATTGCTGCACTGTGAGAAGTCTATCAGTGCAAATTTACTGGTTTCAAATTTGGAGTTATGATTTTTAGACCAATCATAGACTCCATTTCATTTCGTCATGATATTCTTGATGAGGCTGTTGGTTTCCGTGAAGTCTTTGCCCTCTACGTATATGGCAGCATCCTCTACAAATGTCATGGCTAGTTCACGTCTACCTGTGGGTATTTTGAGTAGATCAGCATTATAGAATAAGTAAATGATCATGGATATTGGGTTGCCTTGACCAATGCCATTTTTTAAGTGTATCGGGTCAGAGATGTAATTGTCGAAGGTGAGGCGGGTTGTGTGGCCTGTTAGGATATTGTTTATGAAGAGGATGAGGGGTTTGGGGATGCATCTTTTTCTCATGTTGTGGAGTAGTCACTCCGTGACTGTGTTCAGGAATGCTCCTTCGATGTCCAGGAAGAGGATAGCTGCTACTCTCTTGTTTTGCCAGGTGTGTTTGATTTGGTGTATTAGGATGTGTATGGAGTTAGTGGTGGTTTGTCTAGGTTGGCCATTGAAGTGGTGGGGAGGTAGGAGTTGGTGTTTTTTGATTATGGATGTTATGGTTTTTGTGATGATAGATGTTAATAGTTTTGGGAGGGTATTAAGTAAAATTATGGGGTAGTAGGTTTTGGGGATGTTATATTTTGGTTTATTTGGTTTGCATAGTGTATTGGTGATGGAGTCCTTCCATGAGTCATGGTAGATGTTGAGTGTGAGGATGGCATTGAAGATATCATAGATGCGGTCCGAGATGAGTGCCGCACATTCCTTGAGCACGATGTTTGGGATGCCATCCGGCCCCAGGGCTTTGAATGGGAGTACCTTGGCGAGATGTTTGGTGATGAGGTCATTGGAGATGTGTATCGTGTAGGGGACGCAGTTTGGGTACACATAGTCTTGTGGGACCGAGGAATGTTCAGTTGGAGGGGGGAAGAGGGAGTTGGCAATGGCCTGGCTTTTGTCCTCATTTGAGATTGAGTAGGTTTTGCGACCATCTGAGTGGGATATTTCTATGGTGGGGATGGAACTTTTGCCGCCATCTCCTCTGGGGTTGTCACTAATGGGGTTGGATATGCATTTGTTGATTGTCCAGAGGTTGTGGTCGTTTGTTTCATTGAGGAATGCCAACCAGTGTTTTTCTTTGGCCTTGAGTGTTTCATTGCCATATAGACTATGTGCCATTCTGTGTTCATCATGGCTGGGGTGAGCAGCATCTAATCGGTGTTCGTGAGATAGTTAACTTAGCCTGTTTTTGTCTGGCTTGAGCTGGTTTAGTTGTGGTATCCACCAATGTTTCGAGTGTGGGCATGGTGTGGAGATGGGGACTATGGCCTTGATTGTCAATTGAAGTGCGGTGGTTAGATAAGATATGGCATTGTCCAGTTGCTGTTGGGAGGTGATGGGGGTTGTTGGAGGAAGTTGTCATAGTTGGGTGTCAAGGTGAGCACGAAAAGCATCCCAGTCTGCATTGTGGAAGTTTCGCAAGGACTTTTCAGGTCTTAATTGTAGGGGGAAGATGATGGATGTGGATTATCCACATCCATTGGATATGGGTATGTGGTTGGTACCGGTTGGGTGTAGCTCTGGTTTGGTGTCGCAGGAGAGTATTAGGTTACTTGTTTTAGTGGTGCAAAATATGTTATCTGTTCTGGTCCAGTTCTTGGTTGCCATGGATTTGAGGGTGGGGAGGTTTTTGGGTAATGCCATTATCATGTCGCAGTCAGCTGTGGCTTTGATGAGTACTCTTGCCTGGGCTAGGGCATTGGCGGTGAATAGGTGGTGATTGCATTCTTCATCCCACAAAGGGTGGTGTCTGTTGAAGTCACTGCATCAAACATATGGTCGGCATCCCATTGATGAAGAGTCACTTCATGGGTTCATGTGAAGGTGTGGAGAGTGTTGAGGGTGTTGGAGTGATGGCAGTCATTATAGATATTGAAAAAGGAGCAGTTACCTGTTGGACATTTGATTCGGATCACTGTGAGGTCATTGGAGCCATGGATTTTGATTTGTTCCCAGTAGTTGGTGTTGAGTCTGACATTGATGAATATTACTGATCGATTGGGTGCTTCAGAGGTGAAGCGGTCAGATGGATATATAACTCTCCAGTTGTGTGTGGCTTTCATATTACCATAGAAATCGAAGTAGGGTTCCTGTATTGAAAGGATGTCACATTTAGTATGGATTAGCGAGTTGATGAGGTCCCATTGAGCTTTGGTGGATTTGTTGAGATTTATTTGCCAGATGTTTAGCTGCATCAGCTGTGGGTCCAGTTGTTCAGGCATTATTCAAGGGGGTCAGGTGGGAGGTGCTGTCCATTTGATCATTGTTCTGTGTGGGTGCAGGGGGTAGTGGGTCAACAGGGGCTACTAGTGGTTCATCTGCCCATGTTCGAAATGGTATGGTGGGAGTGGGAGTGGTGCGATGTGGCAGTTGCTGTTTCTTGAAGTTGATAGTGGTTTGTCGAGCGGTTCTGGTTTGGTGTCTAGAAGAGGGTGGGGGGGGGGTTGATTGCAGGGGGGGGGAGAGGTGGCAGTTGGTTGAAGATGGAGTGGGTGGGGAGTAGTGCCATGCGGCCGGGGAGAGGGAAGAGAGTGGGTAGGGGGAGCGCTGTCTGTTCGAGATTGCTGGATGGTAATCCATCAGGAGGCGGGCTGTATGGGGGTGGTGATGTGAGAGGAATTGTAGGCTTTAGGGTGGCTGTCGGGGTATGGGGATTGGGTCCATTTTTCGGCTGTGGGGAAGTAGGGTAGGAGGTTTTCTGGGTTGCGGTTGTCTGCATCTTTACATTTTTGTTGAAATGTGGGGCAGTTATGATCCCAGCTGGTGTGGCTGTGTTGTCTGCAGGGGGTGCAATAGGGACATGAGGGGTTGTCGCAGGTTGATGTTCTGTGGTGGTCTCCGTAAGTGCCACAAGTGTCGATGTTGGCTGGGCAACGTGCTGCGGTGTGGTTCCATTGATGGCATCAGAGGCATTGTATGGGTTCTTTCTTGCATTTGGTGGCATTAATCCTTTTGTGGCAGACGTAGAAACCGTTTGCTAAAATTTTGTTGGCCATATTGGGAGAGTCGAAGGCGAATATGGTGTGGCCGCAGGTTTGGTTGGGTGTGTGAGAGTCCTTCGGTTTGATCCAATTTGCACATTGTATGGAGTTATTAGGTAGGTTATTTGATTCCTCAATTTCCCTGAGGTGTTCGGGTGATTCCGGGTCAAAGGTTAATGGGACAAAGTAAGCTACTGTTGTATAAGTATGACGTTTTATCGAGGCACCATGTCCAAAGTTGGTGAGGAAAGTGGTGAGATGCTGATTGTTGCATAGCCATTGTGCGGTGTCGTTTGAGTTAGCCTCCAGTAGTATTCCTCCATTTTGTAGCCTGGTGATGCCTAGGAATTTGGCCGCTGGTGGGGGGCTGTGGTTTTCAGAGCTACATTAGCTTTCTCTGTTAGCTTTGCTAGGCTAACGTCTAGCGCCTTTTTTGTTTCTGGTGAATCTTCGACGTCAAGGAGGAATTGATGGGCTTGTAATTGTTCTTTGGCTGTTATGCGCAGGTCCTTTTGAGCATGGGTGGGATGTGAGTTCTGAGATAGGACCGCGTCCTTGTACGAGGTGGTTGTGGTTTTGAGGGTGGTCGAGGTTTTGGTGAGATGCATGACCGCTTGTTGCAGTTGAGCTTTGGTGTCCGTAAAGCTAGATTCAATGTGTTTCATGATTTTTCCCAAGATGGATTCCAAGATGGGCTCCATTGTGTGTCCAAGGGAGTCGTGGAAGTCTCCAGTCTGTCATTTGAGCTCAGTTGCGACAGCATCCACCAAGGTGTTAGTCCTCATGTTAAATTCTATGGAGTTCAATAGAATAGCTACCGATCGGATAGCTCTGGCGGTGGTGAGCGTAATGGGGCAGCTTTCCATATTGGTAATTTGTATGAGTATGTCCGAGAGGGTAGGGATGTTGAGGTTCTGTTCATGGGGAAGAAGTGAGTTGGCAGTGAGGAAGTTAATGGCTTGTTGTTCCAATTCTGGTTTGGTTTGGGGGGTTCATTACTACTAAAGTTGTGTTCTCAAGTAGTGGTGGATTGTGAGGCTTCTGTTTCTGGGGGGGAGATGTTCACTGTCTGTGGTTGCTTACCGCATTTGTTTTTGGATGTGCCTTCATTGGTCGTCCATTGTTGAAGGCTCATATTTGTTACTTATTAGTCTTATATGATGTGGAGTGTACTGCTAGTAAAGGTGATATGAGAGAGCGCCCGAACTTATGTGGAGAACTCTTTTGGGGTCCTGGCTGGGGTGCTACGTGGTACGAGTTCAAGGACCTCCCCCCAGCCTTCTTATACCTCATCCTCTTCATCACTGTGGATGGCAGGGGGGGCAGAAGCTGGTTGCCTCAGATGCTAAGTGCCATCCAAGACCATAGTAAGGGCTAGAAGCTGCAAGTTGAGAATAGCGGCCTCAGGCCCATGTGCAGGGTCATAAACATGTCAGACACCAAGAAAGCACCATAGGTAACATGTTTGTGGACCATCAGATTGCTCCTGTCAGCTGTAAGAAGCGTTGCATGAGGAGGGGGGTGGAAAATATGGAATTTCAAAAATGTAAAATTGAGACCTGTAAGTTTCCTCGCACCTAGAATTGGGGTGTGAGATCTCACGGTTCAAGGAGCTAGTCAATACGTTGAGAATTGAATGAGATACAGTGATTGCATTCTAGCAAACATTTATTGTAACATTTTAGCAGTACTTTTCACTCTACCACAACTTCCCCTGGAGTCCCTGGGGACTCCCTGGGGACCGAGTTGGAAGGGGGACTCCTGGGGACTAAAGGGGGACTAAAGGGGGACTCCCTGGGGAATTGACAAGAATTAGGCTGATTTGCCTTTATTTAGTTTTGGGGGACTCCCCAGAGAGTCCCCAAGCAGTCCCCCTTCATTCCCCCAAAAACTCGGGATTTTTTGACATTTTGGCCTTTATCTCAATAAACATTATAGCCATTAAAATTCTGAGTGTACCCTTCAAAACAAACTGTAATGCTGCTTCATGTCAGTTGTTAATCTCAACTATTCCCCAGGGAGTCCCCTCTCACTCCCCAGGGAGTCCCCCTTCATTCCCCCAAAAACTCAGGATTTTTCGACTTTTTTGCCTTTATCTCAGTAACCATTATAGATATTAAATTGCTGACCATACACTTCAATTCACAGATTGAGATTGCTTCTGCTTGACATTTAATCTAAGCTGTTCCCAGCGACTCCCCATTATTCCTCTTCTATAACTTAGAATTTAGTAATATTTCTACTGTGATCTTTATGGTCTTTGAAATATTTATATTCACAATCAAACCCTGTATGTTAGACTCTCCCACTCATTCCTCAGGCTCAACAAGTCTCCAGGGGTATTCAAACTCCAAGGAGCCCTCAAGGAGTTTGATTAGTACACCATTGCCTAATACACCTTTTTTTCATTGTCTTGATGAATAATAAAGAACAATTTACCATATGCTTGAATCCTAATCTACACTTGGATAGTTTCATACCTATTCCCTAGGGACTCCTTGCAAACTTGAGCTGGGAGTTGGAATAAAAGAGCAAGTTGAGAGGGGAGGATTAAGAGGTGTTCAGTTTCAACTGAGTGCTGAGTAATAATGGAGGGGGTGGAGAATTTGAGTCTAGATGAACAGAAGGCTTCAAGCTGTAAGTTGAGAAAGTAGTTAGTTATAAGATTCATTGTGAGAGTTTCAACTTTGGCTTATATCTCAATCAATATTATATATGTGACACTATCAAGTTAATTCTTTTTGGAAGCTATTTTTTAGCCGTGGTAAATTGAAAATTAGTAAAGCTACAAAGAAATTATGATTGATGCAAACTGAATAGAAACATATGCTCAAATACTTTCAGAGTCAGCAATTCTATTTGACTTTTCACAAGGGCTAAAACACAGCTTACTGTTCACAAGCCTAAACTCCATTCAGTTATGAATATCAGAACTCATTTCAGTATTTAAGGCTCTCTTAATAGTCAATCATGTAACACTATGTTGATGGTTGATGGGCAGATTGTTGAACTTGGGTTGCATCTTGAACAGCCAAATAAACATCCTCGCAAACAAGTGTTGGTACACTGTTTGATTCTGATTCTGTCTATTGGAATATATAGTTTGCAGTGTTTGTTGACTGCTAAGATATTTTATGTGTGGAATGAATTATATTTGCCTCTCTCTGAGAGGGTTTTTATACTACTAGCTAAATCTACTAGAATTTTCCTGGGGTGAGTAGAATACAGGCTGCGCTTCAGCATTATTCATCGGACGGGTGTGTTTGAGTTCTGGGGTCACGTGATATGGATTACTAATCCTTTCCGCGACTATTCGGCCACTATTCCCAACACTGTCTAACCTAGATGATAACAACGGCAACGCCCAGCGCAACAGCAGCAACGACCACAGCAGCAACAGCAGCAGCAGCAATGTGGCGGCAACAGCAGCAGCATCAATGCGGCTGCAACAGCTACACTGGTGATAGCGGCTGCAGCGATGGTGGCAAACAGCAACGGCGACCACAGCAGCCACGACAGCCGGCAACGGATACCAGCGGCAACAGCAGCGACAAACGGCAACGCGCCCAAGCACCGGACACAGTGGAGGGTGGTCGGTGAGTTTTTTTATAAATCTTTCATTGATGTTTTACTAACGACATTCTAGCTATACCCATGGTTGTACCCGGCCCACGCCAGTGACCGGGATGAGGTCCACGAGAACGAGAACGACAAAGGATGATGATGAAGACACGGCCACCCCCCAAAATTATGGCTGCCTCCTCTCCGCCATCCCCCATCTCATTTACCCCTCTCCTTTCCCCTTCCCCCCCTTCCCCCCCTCTCTGTTTCCCTACCTCACTCCTTCCCCCTGCGTATAGTAATTAATGAATTAAGAAGTAATATAATTTAAATTTTGAGTATTAATGATTTTTAAATATCAAACAATTTATAAAAATTCAGGCAAATTCCTGTCAGTTTCCAAGTAAAAGCCTAATAATTATACCATAAATTCAGAAATAATTCAGATCACATTCTGCTCAGATCCTGTGCAGAATGCTAACACAGTGTACAAAATAAGATTTGAACATTGTACAAATACATTACTAATACATTACAAATTTTGAATTTGAGAGTCTACAAAGTATTTAACCTGATGGAGTACCGAGATTACCATATGGGGTACCAGCATTACTCCATATGGTTAAAGGATTTGAGGATTCCATAATTCAAAAATTGTAATGTGTTAACAATGTATGTGTATGATGCTTTTGGAAGATATAGGATTTTATGAAGATTCCAATCTATGGTGATTAAGTTCATGTTTGTCCTCCCGTGGGCTCTAAGGCAAATGCATAGAGAAAAGTACCGTGTATGTGAAGGTTTGTACACGACTCTGACATTTCCCACAACGTCAGCAACTTCCAGCATCCAAGCTTCCCACCACTCATCCCCAATCCAATAGAAGAAAGATAGAAATTTTATAGACCATATCTTTGTTGGGTCAGAAAGAACAACATGACATCACCAGACAATATCTAGACCTACCAAAGTATCTCAAACCTGAAGTTGGATTGGCTTGGTGGATCCATATTGTTGAAGTGCTTATGGGAATGTATAGTTTTCATGTATCAGCTTTGACAGACTCTAAGTTTTGGTAAAATAGTTTGCAGGAAAATCAAAAAGGAAATTCCAGCAATAGTTCTTGTTGATAGATCTGACATACATTTGTTCAAGAATCTTTGTATTCAATTGCTACTGCTTCCAATAAAAGTCCAGTACGGCCAGATAATCTGTTATTGAATAAGCATTTGAAATATTGGAAGAAAATGGAGTCATGACTCAAAGACATCAGTATCATTACCCAATTGCAGCTGATATTATTACTAGTTATCATCTAGGTTAGACAGTGTTGGGAATAGTGGCCGAATAGTCGCGGAAAGGATTAGTAATCCATATCACGTGACCCCAGAACTCAAACACACCCGTCCGATGAATAATGCTGAAGCGCAGCCTGTATTCTACTCACCCCAGGAAAATTCTAGTAGATTTAGCTAGTAGTATAAAAACCCTCTCAGAGAGAGGCAAATATAATTCATTCCACACATAAAATATCTTAGCAGTCAACAAACACTGCAAACTATATATTCCAATAGACAGAATCAGAATCAAACAGTGTACCAACACTTGTTTGCGAGGATGTTTATTTGGCTGTTCAAGATGCAACCCAAGTTCAACAATCTGCCCATCAACCATCAACATAGTGTTACATGATTGACTATTAAGAGAGCCTTAAATACTGAAATGAGTTCTGATATTCATAACTGAATGGAGTTTAGGCTTGTGAACAGTAAGCTGTGTTTTAGCCCTTGTGAAAAGTCAAATAGAATTGCTGACTCTGAAAGTATTTGAGCATATGTTTCTATTCAGTTTGCATCAATCATAATTTCTTTGTAGCTTTACTAATTTTCAATTTACCACGGCTAAAAAATAGCTTCCAAAAAGAATTAACTTGATAGTGTCACATATATAATATTGATTGAGATATAAGCCAAAGTTGAAACTCTCACAATGAATCTTATAACTAACTACTTTCTCAACTTACAGCTTGAAGCCTTCTGTTCATCTAGACTCAAATTCTCCACCCCCTCCATTATTACTCAGCACTCAGTTGAAACTGAACACCTCTTAATCCTCCCCTCTCAACTTGCTCTTTTATTCCAACTCCCAGCTCAAGTTTGCAAGGAGTCCCTAGGGAATAGGTATGAAACTATCCAAGTGTAGATTAGGATTCAAGCATATGGTAAATTGTTCTTTATTATTCATCAAGACAATGAAAAAAAGGTGTATTAGGCAATGGTGTACTAATCAAACTCCTTGAGGGCTCCTTGGAGTTTGAATACCCCTGGAGACTTGTTGAGCCTGAGGAATGAGTGGGAGAGTCTAACATACAGGGTTTGATTGTGAATATAAATATTTCAAAGACCATAAAGATCACAGTAGAAATATTACTAAATTCTAAGTTATAGAAGAGGAATAATGGGGAGTCGCTGGGAACAGCTTAGATTAAATGTCAAGCAGAAGCAATCTCAATCTGTGAATTGAAGTGTATGGTCAGCAATTTAATATCTATAATGGTTACTGAGATAAAGGCAAAAAAGTCGAAAAATCCTGAGTTTTTGGGGGAATGAAGGGGGACTCCCTGGGGAGTGAGAGGGGACTCCCTGGGGAATAGTTGAGATTAACAACTGACATGAAGCAGCATTACAGTTTGTTTTGAAGGGTACACTCAGAATTTTAATGGCTATAATGTTTATTGAGATAAAGGCCAAAATGTCAAAAAATCCCGAGTTTTTGGGGGAATGAAGGGGGACTGCTTGGGGACTCTCTGGGGAGTCCCCCAAAACTAAATAAAGGCAAATCAGCCTAATTCTTGTCAATTCCCCAGAGAGTCCCCCTTTAGTCCCCCTTTAGTCCCCAGGAGTCCCCCTTCCAACTCGGTCCCCAGGGAGTCCCCAGGGACTCCAGGGGAAGTTGTGGTAGAGTGAAAAGTACTGGACTCATCCAAGACTTCAACACGGGCATAACCACCATCCGAAAACTCATGACAACCGCCAAAACTCCCTCCTTCGTCTCTGAAGGCATCCTTAAAGAGGGCGAAGGTGCGATGATTAAAATTAGATTCCACCACCAACCTTTCCAGGTAAACGTCACTCACGTTTCCTGCCACAGTTAGAAAATTCAGCCTGAACACTGAGCAAAAAAGGGCCTTTAGAATCATTGCAAGTCATGCTTCATCTTCCAGCACTGACCAGTTGAAAATGAATACTGCTGGAATGGCTGGCACTGGAAAATCACAAGTCATCAAAGCAGTTGTTGATTTATTTGACACCGCACATGAGTCTCACAGATTTGTTATTCTTGGTCCCACTGGTACATCTGCAGCTCTCCAAAATGGGTCCACTTATCACTACTTCTTGGGCATCAATCCAAACATGTCAAACAGAAATGAAGCAATGGGAATTGCACAGCTCAAAGGTAGATTAGAAGGAGTTGACTATATTTTCATTGATGAAGTCTTAATGTTGTCTTGTCATGATCTCTACAAAATCAGTGCTAGACTGGCTAAAGCTTTAAACATACATGACATGCCATTTGGTGGAATCAACATGATATTTGCTGGAGACTTTGCTCAGTTACCCCCAGTTGGAGGTGCACCATTGTACAGTGGAACAGTTGGCACTCAGATCACATCAGTCTTGACAACACACTCTCAGGAAACTGCAATTGGAAAAGCACTCTGGCATCAAGTGACCACAGTGGTGATTCTTAGAGAAAACATGAGACAGAGGACCCAAACAGCTGGGGATGCATTGTTCAGAACTGCCCTTGTCAACATGCGCTATGGCAAATGTACTGCACAAGACATTCAATTTTTGAGAACCAGAATCGCAGGCAAACATCCAGACCAGCCCAACATTGCCTCCAAAAATTTTAGAAATGTTCCTATCATATGTGGCATTCACTCACAAAAGGATCAAATCAATCTCCTTGGATGTGAAAGATTTGCTTCTGACACCAACCAGAACTTGACCAACTTCTACTCTATTGACAAGTGGGGAAAAGACAAGGAGTCTGGTGTGAGAAGCAAGTCACAATCCAAATCTAAAGCAGTACATCAATCCAGTGACATTGATTTTGATACACAAAGGGACATATGGAAAGTGCGACATGCTGCGACTGATAACTTTGCTGGGAAACTCTCATTGTGTCTTGGTATGCCTGTGATGCTTCATAATAATGATGCCACTGAACTCTGCATTACAAAAGGACAAGAAGGATTTGTTGTTGGCTGGCAGTCAATGAAAGCAAGTCATGGCAAAAGAGTACTTGACACTTTATTTGTTGAACTAGACCAACCTCCAAAGCTGGTCCAGATTCCAGGACTGCCTGACAATGTAGTGCCCATTGTAAAAAACACCAAGACAATTCAGTGTGTATTTCCCAGTGACCTGAAGGAATCCATTGAGAGACAACAAGTCTGGGTACTTCCTAACTTTGCAATGACTGCTCATGCTGCTCAAGGAAAAACACGTCCATTCAATGTTGTGCATTTAAACAGTTGCTTCAACCACATGTCATATTATTCTTCATTGTCTAGAAGTGCTTCTGCTACTGGACCTGTAATAATTCAAGGCTTTGACACTAAAGTGATCACTAGAGGTTGTTCTGGATATCTTAGACAAGAATTTAGAGAACTAGAATTGCTTGATGAGATTACCAGGATCAGATATGAAGGAAAATTGCCTGATTACTTTCAAGCTGGTACACACTCTGTTATCCTCAGAAGTTTCAGCAGTGGAAGGGAATTCACTATGTTCCTGCCAAAACTGATAATGCTATTAAATGGTCACCATCAGCAAAACCCGGTTCGGGCCATAGCATTTGCCCAAATTCCATAGTAGGCATAGCAAAGTCATAGCAGCCATAGCAAACCTTTGATTACATAGCACTTGATAGCACTATGCAGCTCTGTGTGCCCACTACATATTCCTCTAAAAATCACACTGATACTACACAGGTCTCCAAATCCTAGGCTCAATACATCTCACATTCGAGTTCACGAAATTCTTGTAAGTCCTATCTTTGTTCATGTTTGGCACAGTTCACTTTTTTTCCGTTTTATTTCGCGATGTTGCCCCCACTTTACCTTTCCCCACCGTTTTAGACCTTTGCTATAAACTTGGGTCCAAATCCTACTTTCTCTCCCTCTTCCACGCTCTACCCCTCTCTAAAGGTGTCCGCAGGAGACTGTCCATATTCGGCAACAATGACCCAGTCCTCCCCCCTCCCCCACCCTCGGCGGATCTGTGAGCCCTCAAAGTTTACGCAAGCAGTTGGCGACGCACCTTGCAAAGCTCCGGATCAACCTCAGACGACGACTTTTCCAAATCCCTTCCGCTTCCATGCCGGAGATTCGCATTATCCTGCCTCTCCAGCGATTCCTCGCTCAGCTCCCCACCCTTCTTCCCTTACAACAACAACAACAACACTGGCTCGCTAATCACGCGCAGCCGGTCCGCACCATCCCTACGATCTTCACCGCACGACTTGCAAATGGCAACATCTCGTAACCGCGCACCCGTCCTCCGCGTGTTCGTCCCATGCTTGGAGCTCACCGAGCATGCCATCTTAGAGTGTGAGGAGCAGCTCCTGGACGCCGGTCTGTGGGACACCTTTCCACCGGGGACCTCATCTGCAACCTCGGATTTCTCCCACCCCCTTCCTCTCAGTCCTCCGACAATCTGACCGAGCCAGGACAGTGGAAGACGTGCCAGCAACAGCAACAACAACATGGGTGGTGGAGACGGTGGCTCGTCTTCAACGGGTACGGCCTCGTGCCATTCTCCCCACCCGAACCACCTCCCTTCGAAGAACCATTGACACTCCCCTCTCCATTCTACTATGCCCACGTTCTCCTGTTATCCGCGAACCCGCGATACACCCTTCGCATTCCTGCCGCCTACCAGTGCGGCGGCAGCGGCAGCGGTGTCCCCCGGCTAACCCTTGCACACGCCTCAACAAAAATCTACAGTCCAAACTCCTCCACCAGGTATGCGTTGGTGAAAAAGTACGTGTGGACCAGGCAGGTGTACAGGTATCGCCGTGAGGCCGGGTTGGGCGTGGGATGGATGGGGGAATGGATATTGGAGGGTGAGGGCACGAGAGAGGGGGGGCAGGTCTTGTTGGACTGTTTTGGTGGATCCGAGATGCGGAGGGAATGGGAGCTCATGCGGGAGAAGAGTGGTGGGGTCGTATTTGGTTAAGGTGAGGAGGCTTTGCTTTTTTTTACTGCCGGGTACTCGGATTACTCAAGTAGTATGCCTGGCACCGTCCCGAGTCCTCCTGCGAGCATTCCAGAGGAGCCACCAGCACAGGGCCAGGGCCACCCGCATACTCAGGCGGTTGCCGTAAAACTCCAGGGCGGGAGTGATCCGACAAGCCAATACACAGGTTGCATCCCCCCAGCGCTGCTCTTCTCTAGCACAGGTTCAACGCCTGTGAGCATGCCGACGACGTCCCGCGTGCCCTCTCCCGCAGCCCACTCTTCCACCCAAGATGCAAACATGCACACATGCACATCCGCCATCTGGGACTTCGCGGGCAAGCACCACACTGTCTCGTCCTGTGTCCTCCTGAACAAGCCTTTCCGCTGCCCTAAGCCAAACTGCAGCAAGAGCTACAAGCAAGCGAACGGCCCCATTTTACCGTAATTACCCGCTGCCAGTGGGCACAGTGACGGTACGGAAGGGAACATGGATGCGACTGGGTTCACAGAGCACGAGCTGCGAGAGGTGGCGCGCGAGGTGGAATGCCGGTTGCGCCCATTTGCTTGCGGCGTAGGTGACTGTCAGCGACGGTACAAGAATATGAACGGATTGTGGTACCATTATCAGCATTCGAGCGAACATGGCGCTCACAGGCTTGCCCTGCTTGCGAGCGGATTGCACGACTGTCTGAGTGGGGGAAAGAGTGGTGTCCCGGTTGGGGGGAGCACGCAGAGTTCCCAGCATGCGAGCAGGCAGGGAAGTCACGATCATATGGGGTGGAAGGTTGTTACTGTTTCGGCGCTCAATACGATGCTATAGTATCTGTTGTCGCTATACAAATCTATTACCTTTTTGAGTTTTCAACATTGCTGAATGTGAGAAAGTATCAATGAACCAGCAGTGGTATGGCAGGGATTCCAGTACATTCTGGGCCATCTATAAAGTACTCTATAGAGGCCAGCCAAACTATGTAGTAATTCATAGGAGCGTGCAAAGCTAGGTAGTGCTGTAAATTATAAGACCTTGCTATGGCTGCTATAGGTGCTATGACATCTATGGAATTGCTATATATGGCTTGGTAGCGGAACCGGGTTTTGCTGATGACCAACTGATCCATTGCTATTGGCTCATACCATCCATGATAGCCCATGGCAATTGGTTGAAAAAGGCAAAGGAAAACAGAAAGCAGCTGTAATTGCAACTTTATTTGTTCCAGCAAAACGCTCAGTTGCTATTGGTTCAACCCAAAAACATTTACTTGACACAAACAATGAACCAGTAGCTAAAAGGCCTCGGATCACCAAAGGGAGGCAATGTCAACAAAGGATCCACAAGCAAGCAACAGATCATTAACTCCCCAGCTGGACTTATCTGGGACAGAAATGACTACAGCTGTGCATATGACTCATTGTTGGTGATTCTGTTCAATCTGTGGAAAGACAATCATGCAGAGTGGTCCACAGTATTCACAAAGATGAATGAACATTTGAGCACATTGTCTCATGGTATTTCTGAGGTGTTGCACAAGCAGATGGCATTTGAACAGCTAAGAGATCACCTTAGAACTACACTGCATAACATGAATCCTACAGACTTTCCTAGAGGCACTGTGGGCATCAGTGTTGCAAATCTGGCTATGGAGTTATTTAAAGTCAATGACATTGTAGCCTCTTCTCAACATGAATGTTCTCAATGTGACTTTGCAGAAGAACCCATTGATGACAGACTAGGCTATGTGTTACATGCTGATGACACCATTAAACAGTCTACCATGAATTGGGTTGATACCTTGTCACAGAAAACCAATAGAAGATGTCCTGATTGCAACAGCAGAATGAATCAACTTGTATTTTATAATGAAGCACCACATATTCTTATTCTAGAGTATCCATTCAAAAATATTGAAACCAGTCATAGACTAGAATTTGTTTCAGAGACTGGCACAAAGACATTAGCACTTAGAGGCATTGTATATCATGGTCAATATCATTTCACATCACGTATTATTACTGCACAGAAACAAGTATGGTATCATGATGGAATGATTACAGGCAACTCTTGTTCCAGAGACACTGACCTTACACAACTTTCAGACCATGATATCAGACACTGTAAAAAGAGGAACCTTGTACTAGCCATTTATGCTCAGAGTCTTTGAGCATCCTCCTTGAGGTCAAGCACGGCTTTCTTCATGTGGTAATCTGTTGTGTAGCATTCAAGGTCATGGAGAAGTAGGGTTGAGCAAATGTGAGTTAATTGTCAGCACACTGTTTGGAGGGCAGTTGTGTTTGGCAGTTGACCTGTTGCTCCCTGAGCAATTGCTTCATGGCTGAGAGTGTTGCATGATGGTGCAACACAGGGGAGATGGCAGGTAGAGAGGAGGTTGATGAAGACTTAAGACACTCTATGTAGTTTTTTTTTACATGTTACAGAGGTGGGAGGTGGGCTTATTAGAATAATATGCAATATGCAATATGTAACACATGCTATGTATCTTATGCCACATGTAACATGATTTATGCAATTTAATCTTATTGCTGAAATCAGCAAAGAAGTGGGGAGGAGAAAAAAAGAATTCGTTCATGCCATGCGCAGCACTGGCCCACTAAACAAGTTGTTCCCTTTTGCCTTTTGTCTTCTTTTGGACATCGTTGTTTATGCTTGTCCTTGTTTCCTCTTTATCCTTTCTTCTAGAACAATCCAGACCGACCATGGACATATCCCACGTGACCTTGCTGTACCCAAATAGTCTCCTTGCCGACAGACATCATCGCTGTTGTCTTTTCCCTTGCCCTGACATATTGTTTACTTTGTCCCACAACAAACCAAAACACAATGGCTGTACTCCCAACACAGCTAATTACTGTAATCATCATTGGCAGCATTGCCATCACTTTCCTTATCAGTTTTTACCTTGTTATGATCTATCTTTGGCATCGATACCAAAACCCTTCTGCCATTGATACTTCCAACTTCCACCTCGACAATATCTCACCACATAATTGACAATTGCCATACCTGGATATTTGGTTTCCACTTTCATATTCCGTACCTACCATTATCCTCCCTGATGATCCGACGACATTCCTCACCTGCTTGTGCACTCTGAACAATCCTCGATCACACAACATGTCACTGTTCCCTCCAATCCAACCATCGCCAAAGCACATACCTTCAGACTTTGACCACAGACCATACGATTTCCCAATACAGTGAACCGACCCCTATTGTGTATTGTTCACATGACATCGCTTCAATGCAGTGCCCGACATCTTATTCCCACAGCTTGTCACTCGTGCCATGACTCGAAACCTGGACCCACATTCATTTATCCTTTTCCATCCATAACCTTGATACCTCCCACACTCGTTTACAACAATACCCTTTCTTGGACAATTACCGACATCAGGTGGACCACATTTTTCCATACACAGGACAAGACATCACCCCTCGATACGTCATTGACACAAACATCATCATCCAGTACAGCTTATGCTGTTTGCATGTCTGACCTTGACTAGCCCACTGTCTTAGTTGGTTTTCCCTCCATACATTCCTTTGTTTTCTTTCATACCAACCTTGCTGCTATATTCACACTACCTCAAGACACTCCCTTCACCAATCCCACACTGGAAAATACCCCTCTTCAACCCAACCGTGCATCACACTTGCCAGACTGCACATTTGCTCATTACAGCAAGTGTAGACCCCGAATAGGCAATTCTGCACATCACATGATCTGATGACAAATCATCCGAGTCATCCGGACCTCTTCTATCCTTAATGACACTTGGGCCTCCAGTTGGATTGCGAGAACATCGACATGAGGATGCCTCATGTACGCCTCATGATGAACATATGGTGTAGTTGGACATGTTGTAGCTTCATGGTTGTATTCCCATTTACCTCCCCTCAAGATCAGTCACTATATCTACTGTTCTTGTTGTTGGTTCGGACTTTTTCTTCTTTCTTTTCCTTACATTTAGTCTGGTTCTTGGGGCAGACTCATCTTGTTTTGGGTAACCCCCACAGCTCGCAATGACATTAGACCTTGACCCCCCTCTTAGCGGTGTTGTCTTAGCTGTAAGCAACAATGAAAACTGCTCTTCTCTCCTCTGGAAACTGCCTCCCAGTTAAGTTGATTGTTGCCAGAGTCCACTGCAGAAGCAATCTGTAACAGCGCAGCACTGGCCCACTAAACAAGTTATGAATTGAACAGATGAATGATGCATTGGAGCAGTTGAAGGTGGCTTTGGGTAGAAAATCTCTCATTATGTGTAAAAAGGTCTGGATTACTTTCATAATTTGGAGACATTAACTTACAGCTGTTTGCATAAAGCATGACAGTAACTGGGCTTTTTTGAATCAATTGAGAAATGTGGACTTAGTAGAATTTTCAATGCTGTTTTGTGTTTCTCATGAAGTACTGCATGGAATAATATGGTTATAGAGGGAAAGTTGTACTATTTTTGAAGGGCTATGAGGCCCTGTAATTACATTTGGACAATATTCACTGTGTAGTAAGTTGTGGATGAAATAAAAGATGAACTAGTACTTTTTGACACCCAAAACGATATTGTCAAATTATGGCATCAAATGGACTCCTATGAAGAAGATTGTAGGGAGAAAGTTGTTCATTTTTTTATGGGCTGGAAGTACATATACCGTGTTTTTCTTTATTTTTGTCTTTTCAGCCAATATTACATCAGTACCATCTTTGCCTGCATTGGACTTAAAATACCACAAGAATCATAATTATGGGCTGAAAAGACAAAAATAAAGAAAAAACACGGTATATGTACTTCCAGCCCATAAAAAAATGAACAACTTTCTCCCTACAATCTTCTTCATAGGAGTCCATTTGATGCCATAATTTGACAATATCGTTTTGGGTGTCAAAAAGTACTAGTTCATCTTTTATTTCATCCACAACTTACTACACAGTGAATATTGTCCAAATGTAATTACAGGGCCTCATAGCCCTTCAAAAATAGTACAACTTTCCCTCTATAACCATATTATTCCATGCAGTACTTCATGAGAAACACAAAACAGCATTGAAAATTCTACTAAGTCCACATTTCTCAATTGATTCAAAAAAGCCCAGTTACTGTCATGCTTTATGCAAACAGCTGTAATTATTTTACATGAGATTCAGAATTCAAAAGGCACTAAACAATCCACAAGGGTGTGGAGTCAGATTCACATACTGAATGGCAAAATTTCAACAATTGTTGCCAGCTACAATCATTCTCATGAAGCAAGGCAGTGACTGGGCTACACTAACTCTACATCCTATTACTCAAAGTGACCTTCAGATGCCTGCAGATATTACTGAGGCAAATAAAATTGGGAAAAAATCTTATAAGCTGCTATGGTTCTGGAGAATTGGAGAGCAGGATGGTGATGAATCAAGTGAATACATAAAAGTCTGTGGATGCATATCTGCTTGTTCAACTCAGTTGATAATAATAGTGTCTCTAGTTTACAGGTCAATTGGTTATGAAGCAGTACAACATTTCATCAGTGAAATGAAGGGGTTATTCAACTTCACCATGAAGTGAAATGGGCAATTAATTACTTTAAATTCCACAAGGAGAAGTGGGAAATTTGGGCAATGGAGGAAGAAATGGGTGGTGATGAGTCACTACACAACTATGCTCCCAAGCAGACCCAGACCTGGGACAGGTTAGAGCCAAGAGCACATGATCTATTTTATTCAAATTTGGGAAATGATCTGTAGTAGGAGTACAAACAAGATGTATTATTGGTCTTAACTTGACACTCAGGTTGGAATGTACAACCAGTCTGAATTGTAATTGTTGAGCCAGATATATCCTGATAGCACTGGCTAAACCATTCCAGCTGAGGTGGGATATATTCTGATGCAATAAGCCTGGACCAGCCCATTAAGCCCAGGAATATATCCCAAGAATATCAGCCTGAACCATCCCAGTTGTCCCAGGATATATCCTGATAGCATCAGCCTGAACCATGTCAGTTGGGTCAGGATATATCCTGAGAACCTCAGCCTAGACCATGTCAGTTGGGCCAGGATATATCCTGAGAAAATCATCCTGAACCATGTCAGTTGGGCCATGATATATCCTGGGAAATCAGCCTAGACCATGTCAGTTGGCCTAAGATATTTCTCAGCCTGATTCAGCTATCCCCAAGTGAGTTGGGCGATCTCATTTTCAGGCATCCCAAGTGAGTTGGTAATATCTTGCTGAATCTGGTGGACTTTGACACATATGTCCCTAACCATCGGTTCAAAGGTGGTTTCCAGGTTGAAGGACATTGCCTGGGTTTGACTTTGTGCTTCATTGTCGTTCTCATTATGAGGCATTCAGGTGACAATGTAATGAAGTTAAAGTGCAAGAAACCAAAAAACTAAGGTCTACAAGGAATCAGGAGAATCAAGAGAAAAGAGGAAGGACATACTCGGGAGGATACGAGAGTGTTGGTGATAGCAATGTCTCCTCTGGAGTAAATAAGGAAAGTGAAGTGAAACCGCAATGTGGGAAAGCGGGTGGAAACCCCAGGGTGAAACTCAAGGAAAGGAGAGGCGCAAGGGCTCTCAATCGCGGGGGGCGAGTGCAGTCCGTACGAGTCTTGAACTGTAACGTCGGGCATGATTAGACTACAATAAAGTAAACTTTAAATTCAGTTAAAAGAACTCATAATTAATTTTGGTCTAATTTTCAGTCTATTCAATATTCAATATTTTTTTCTCAGTCAGCTGTAATTATCATAATTGAGAATGTGAATGTTCCAGATGTGATTGGTACAAGCAATAGTATGGTATGTTAATATATAAGAGGGAAAGATGTTGGGCAATCATGCCAAGGCTCTCCGTGGAATGGCAACATTTGTTCACAGTGAAGATACAGGCCTGAAAAGAAATGTTATACACCTATAGGTGGTTGTTGTGGTTGCGAACGTAATGTCCAATGGAACAGATTTCGCATCTCGGTAGGAGCTGTGTCGGCAGGCTGCCTTGGCTCGACCAACAGACTATCGTGAAATGAAAGCACCAGGAGACAAGAAGCAAGAGTTTACGCATACCTTCGACGGTAAAGATCATGTAAATCGCCGTGATGTCTAGAGTTATTAAATGCCACAGTCAGATAGGTCTGAACCTCAGGGATCGCTTTTAAGTGGTATGGCACTTGAAATCGCTGCATATCTGTGAAAATAGCCATTTGATCTTCATTTGAGCGGGAATATTCCAAGATAACCTACCTTGAACAATTCTGGCTAATTTGTGATATTTGTTGAAGTTCAGCAACCTTTTCCCGGCGGTGCTGGGGGAAGCCCTGTAGTTGGGATTCCCCTCACGGCAAAAGGTGACATCCGTTAGGTAAAGCCCTCATAGTTCAGAGTTAGTGGACATCAACGGTGAAGGCTAGTCACACACCTAGGAACGGGACAGCCGGAGGAGCAGTATTGCGCAATTTTGTTCGGTATTCGTGATAATTGCGTGAGTGGTCAGCAAGTCTGCGCAAAGCATTAAGTTGGGTTCGGTTTTTCTGCGGAAGACCCTATGCATAACCGGTCAGCAATGCGGTACGTTTTTCCCGCAGAAAGGCTTACAAGCCAGGTTTGGTGTAGTCGTGAGATTGTAGACGAATCGAGAGCCGCTAGAATTGACCGAGGAGTACTATAGTTATTTAAGGATGTGCACCGCTACTCAGGTTCATCAGGACGGTATGCGCACGACAACGTCGGACTTACGTCGGCAACCTTGATGAAGAATTTGACTAACAGGGTCCGTTTCTTGGTATCGTGTTCGTTGAGGATGCTCTCTGCAACCCAGCCAGTAATAACTGTACTGAGACTGGACATGGCCCGTACATTGACAGGAGGCTTGGCACCTTCCTGTCCAGTTTCCAGGACCTCCTCTGGCTGGATTGCACAGTATAGGTTGCATTCCATGACGGTAAGCTGCCTGGCCAACTCCAAAGCATCGAAATCGGTAATGGAGATGAGAGCAAAACTTTTGTTCCGCAAGGCGGCGAGGAGTGTTTTGGTCATGGTCGGTCTCGGGATTTCGGTTGTGTTCATTAAAATTGGCGGATTGATTGACATCCCAGGATCTCGAATGCGGTCACCCTTTGGGCTCAGGGCAATATCACTGGTGTTCTCCCGTAGGTCAATTAACTCTAGAATTCGTTGAGACGGTCCAGGAAACATAACAGCTAGAGCTTCCCGTGTAAAAGCCGTTAGGGATGGGAGTACGATAGCGTCGACGGAAGGGCGCCAGTACATCTCAAGCCACAATTTGAGAAAGTTTGAGACTCGCAGTCGGACAGGGATACCTTTACGTTGCTGCCAAATCTGAAGGTCCTCAGGATAAAGATTAGGCGGAGGAAGGAGATTGTAACGTAAAATGATGGCTTCAAGGAGTTCCTGTGGTGATGAAAACAAACGAAAGGTGAGGAAGAAAACCGCCGAGAACGCTGGATCAACGATGCTGTCATGTGGCGTCATTTTTGCAACCAGAACCTCCACGGTCGCTCCCACAAGATGACCATCACCATTGTAGGCTACATCATCAGATGCATAGTCGCTTTGAAGCATGCACGCTTCCCAGTCTTGTCCCATATACTCTGGGATAGGTTGTAACGGAACGGAGGGTAAGTCGCCGTTGAAAAATTTATCTTCATGGGATGCAGCCGATAGATGCTGCCGTTCGCTGCCTTCCCAAGTTGTTCCCTCGTCAGTGGAAGAGAAGGTTGGAGAAGAAAAATTAAAGTCCAGAGTTGAATGCGAAATGGTAAACGGAGAATGTGGTGAGTAATCCTCGAGACGTGCTTCATGGGGACTCCAGCATGACAAGTTCAAGCCAAGTTTGTTGTCGGAGATAGGTGAGACCGCTCTTGTCTGGGCCGGAACAGACAAAGGATCCTGCGCTTGGATGGTGAGATCCTCTTCATCATCAGCACCACTGAGACGGTACAATGCATTCAAAGTGCCCACATTGTTGGATGTCGCGGGCCTGGTGAATTCCTTTGGAGGGAACAACACTGGACCCACTGCCCCTACTTTCGGTAAGTGGATAATGAACGAGGCTTCCCCAATCGACCGGTTCAAACACATTTTCACCGCTGCGACACAGTCCGCACCGGCTTTAAGTGCACCTGTAGCCGACCGCAATAACAATCGCTTCTCTTCCTCTTCACTCATCGTGGGAGGTAGAGAGACGGTCAACAGGCGAACGGACTCCGCGAGGGAACTGGTGACATTGTACAAACCCTCCTTGGCAGATGTCAAATTCTCTAGCTTGTGGGAAGGCATTTCAGGATGTCCCATGACAGATTCGACTATTGTGAGCAACTTGCATACCATCTCCACGATTTCGCGGACCAACTCATACATATGACCTGTACTGGAGGCATGTGATGAACGTGAGTGGGAATGTGCGTGACCGATGAAGGCAGCAATGGTAGACAAATACTGATCATGAGTGAAACGTAGAGCCTCCATGATTTGCGAAGCGCTGGAGGGACCAGAGGGAAATGGTGGTATTGTGGTGGTCCCCGCCGATTCTAGAGATGAAAAGGAAGATGACGACGCGATGCTGCTGACCGACATTGTATGGGTTTTCCTACGAACCCGCTGCCGTAGAGTTCCTTCCTTGGCTTGCGATATCCAATGCGGCAACAAAGGTAAAGTAAGGTCACGCTCATCATCCGCATGCCCGTTCTTTGTCTTTCCGAAATACTCGTTTCTTGCCAGTAAGGTTGTCTCTATATTCCCGTGAGTCCCTCCAATGTGGAATATACTAGCGGTAGTCTGTTCACGTTCATTTTGGCCCACAGGCTGTTCCTCCGTGTCCGACAAGCGGCTGGAAGATTCTGTGGTTTGCCTCCGTTCTTGCAGTTCTACGCCACATTGTACAGCGACCGCTAGAAACTGCCGAACATGTGAAAACACTTGCCCTCCCAGCCTCAACATTGTTTGAACCTCGTTCCTGTGGTCGCCACCATCCGGATTCTCCGAAACCTTTTTTGCTTGTGCGACTAGTGAAGCAAGAACTGATAAAATGAGCTTTCGTTCTTGTGACAGAACGGCGAAGCGTTGAAGTAATGGGGCTTCACGAGGTAGGCATTCCGTGGCAGATAACACGGAGCGGACGCAGGAGATGATACAGGCCGTGGAGGGCTGAAAATGTGTAACCCGATTCGTTCGCACAGCGTTTTGCAACAATGCGAGGCCGTGTAGCAGAGGTGCCATAAGGGGCGGACAAAACAAATCGACGTCCGATGCCAGTCCCTCGGTTAGAGATGGACTCTCGACAAGGATGGAACCATTTTCTCTTACTGACAGTGACGGCATGTAAGAAGTATCCTTGTGTCCCAAATGTTGACGCTGGCAATAAAATATTAGGAATTAAAGTCAAGAAGTAAAAGGACCCTTACATGCACCTCCATAGGGTCCTCATCTGACAGATAGCTGACATCTACATTCACATAGTTGCTGGGAAACCAACCTCTCCTTCCTTCGAGTTCGCCATCCCACCATCCACTTGAATGTCGGTTCAAGACGTGAATAACCTGTCCGGCTCGAAACGAGAGACAGGTCGCGTTCTGTTGCTGAGGTGAGAAATCATGCATGGCGAGCACATATTCCATTTTAAGCTGCATGGTCTCCTCGAAAAAGGGACTTATGGGACTTGGAAAAGAATGTGAAGAAGGAATAGACAAGATCCCATCGTTCGGCAAATGGAGCGAAGATGCAGACGCATTAGTCGATGAAGTTGTAGGAGAAACGATAGAAAGGGACGAAGAGGTTGAGGCGTTTGATCCACTTCGCATTCGTTGAATGTGTACATTGGAACCAAAGAGTCGCATAGAGTGGGAGGGTACAGAAGTCGCGATTCCCTCGCCCGTGGCAATGTTGGTAAGTGATCTCCCTTCATTAGATGTATTAATCGTAAGACGAGAAGACATCCTTCATGCACGACTTCTGAATGGGGAAGATCTAAAGCGAATGAAAAAACCTGGCAACAAGAGAGACTAGAGGACGCGCCCGACTGCTGTTCAATCAAAAGACTCCGAGTTGAAAGAGGATCCGATCAAGCCACCAATAACACAACCGACAAGGGGTACCAGTAACCGGAAGACAACTTTCAAGTTCATGTCCGACAAGGAATGCGTGACAAATGCGTGACTTTAGGACAATATGGACAACTAGAGGAAAGGGCCACCTTCGGTGGCGCAACCTTGCTTTTCATACTGTCTGAGTATGATACGATATGTAATGCGAGCAGAGTATTAAATATTGTCAAGAGACTTTGCGTATAAATACAAAGTATAGACCGGGTTTGAGGACCAAGTCCGTTAAGATCTTTTCACCTCCTGCACAGGTAACAAAAGATATAGAAACGAAGTCGGATGATGTCCAACTATGTTTTATTAGATACAGTGGTTGTAACACACGATTTGCTCACTCTGTTTGGTTGGTTTTGAAGTGACAGAATGTGTATATGACCCATTTCACGGCGTTGTAGCTCGACAACAGGCATGCGTTCGTTGTCCATGACAGTTGTTGAAAGCAAAGGATTTCATGTTGCCGATCACGACCATCGTTCATTTATGAGGGAATCTGGAGCTCAGCGCTTAGATGATTCATCCGAGACCATCGATGGGACATTGTAACGTCATGTAATCTGTTGTGGCTCTCCTGTCTCAGTCGCTTTTAGTCGGCCTTGGAATTAGCTGCGCTTACCAAGACGGTCATGCCTTGTCCTGTTGACTTCACAGCTTTTTTTCATGTCGTACATTTTGTGGATGGGGAAGATTCGCATGTGCATGAAATCCAGTGGGCGCCGAAGGAAACTCAGCGTCTGACACGATTAACTAACATTGGGTGCAGTACGTTCACATTCATCAGATATACTACAAAGGTAAATGACGACGGGTGTTGGTGTCATGACCATCTAATCTATAACACTAGGAGTGCGTGTTCCCACAACGGAAGGGAATGAATGGGAGGGGATTTGACGTTTGGCGTGAAGTCGAGTGGGAGTTCAGTCGATCATGATTATGGGAAATTTTTCAACATTTTGGAGATGACGAAAATGAATGAAGAAGTTCGACAACGACTCGGGTTTGTGGGCTTCATGCGTGAGGACATGATAACGACATAAAATTTTTGTTTAGTGGATGGTAGGTCAACTTAGTTTACATGGTAATTGATCTTGGCTGACGAGAAAGAAAACAGACGGAAGGGACTTGGTGGGAAGCGTGGTTAAATTTTAGTTTTCTTTTTCCCCTTTGGGTCGTCGACGACGTCAAAAGGATCCTTCTTCAAAAGGTGTTTTTTGGTGATCACGTGGGGGCTGCGGGTGGGCGGGATGACCACACGAAGAGTGGTGATGTCTGCTACGAAAACATCACGGCTGGGACAGCCTCTTTCCCTCACCAAAAATTTTTGCATTGTGAATCGAGCAACGATGATGGCGCCTCTTAACGTTTCAACATACTCCCGCAGTCCGATGAGGTTGTCTTCAGTGTTAAAAGCTGCGAGTGGCTTTACGGTGTAGAGGCCCTCCATGTCTTCCAGCGCGGTCCGTGCTTCCTCACTATCAACAGGCCAGTCTCCCAGTTTGATTTCATCAGCGAGGTTATCTGGATAGAGGGGAAGAGTGGGGATTGAAGGACATTCGGTTAACGCTTACTTTGGTTTTCCGGGTCAACGTCTTCGTCAGCAGCCATGGAACCTCTCTACGAGTTGATGAAATAAAATCAATGAGCTTTTGTTGCTGTGCATTGTCAGCTCTGAAAGTTTTCATTATTGTTGTTGTCACATGACTTGGTGGTTGCCGCTTTTGAACATGTTATTGAGAGGGTACTTCAAAGAGCTGTAGCTCACTCAATTGTGAATGGTTTGCTCTGAAATTTTAAATGTGAGGTATTTAGTAGTATAGCTAGGTGCAGCTGACAGGTGGAGTCATAATTTAAAGTATATAAAAAATCAAAATTTCCAGAGTTAGCAGTGAATAAAGTTGACTTTTTATATACTTTAAATTATAGCCCCACCTGTCAGCTGCACCTAGCTATACTACTAAATACTTCACATTTAAATTTTCTGAGCAAACCATTCACAATTGAGTGAGCTACAGCCCTTTGAAGTACCCTCTCAATAATATATTCAAAAGTGGCAACCGCCAAGTCACATGACAACAACAATAAGTATGATTGGTCCACAATCATCACATCATTTTCATTTTGATCAGTATCCATTTTGTGTGAAGTCATCTTTGAGTTTGCAGAAATATGTTGATTGCGGTCATCTGGTATCTCTTGTCTCTGTTCTTGAACAAGTTGTTTCCATTGAGTACCAGGTTGATTCATTTCAACTTCAAGTGGAGCATAATTTACAGTAATAGAACCATCTGGACATGGATCAAGCCAACCAATATTTCTGACAATGTTTTCAGTGGCATCCATTTGAGCTTTGATCAGTCTACCATGTTGACCAAGCTCAGAATATTTGTTAGTGCCATAATCTGCAGAATTTTTGTCCTGCTCATAATTGTCATCTCCAAAGTCACCACCATTTTGAATGTTGTCATCATCCAAGTGTGAAATCATGTCTGAAGTCATAAATTGAGGACAAGTACCATCTAACACTGTGTCTTGTCTAAGCTGAGCAGAATAGTCATCTCTAGCATCAAGGCATTCATATCTCAGATTAAAGTGGTCCATAATTTCTAATTGCCTGTCATTGAATTCATGATCAGTGAATGCTTCATCCCATGATTCCAGTTCACTTTTCAGGTCATGACCAGATCTCCATGGTTTGAACAGAGTGAGCATGGTGGTACAATCATCAGCAAAACAGCCGTCAACGATACAGGTCTGCCACGTGCTGTGCAGACGTCTATAGAGTCATAGCGTCATAGACTACTTCTTTGTATGTCTAAATATATATAGTGCCACGCATCATCTATGCAAGTCTATGCAGTCGGCTGTCTCACCTGTATAGACCTGTATAGACCTGTCAACTATCTGTATAGTACTACATAACCACATCCAGAATGCAGCCAGAGCACTCATTTTATATTTTATATTATTCTTTCATTGTCATATAAAAGAAAAGAAAAATAATTGGATTGATCTACTAGGCTAAACAACCTACAAACGAAGATTCACTCCTGCCCACCTATGCTAGCACAGTCATCAGTCCCACTGAAAAACACCCATCACCTGTATTGTGGTCGCACACGTCGAAGCGGCCTCAGCCTGGTGAAGCCTGGACTAACGGTGGATCTGCTTGGAGAAATGTAATGGGAGCTGCCCAGCGGCTTCTCTTCATCTGACTGCTGTTTGAGCAGTCGGTCAGTCAGGTCCGTGACTATGGGGGAGCGCCGTTGTCTTGGAAATATCTCTTGGTCATGAAACTCCTCATGAAACTCCAATGCAGCGACCCCATTATCCAGTCCTGCAGACCCTGCACGTAGCCATCAACCATGTGGTCGATCTCGGGTCCCCAAGAGGGCAAAAATTGATGAATTGGTTGATCGTCTGCCGGCACATCTCGCCAACAAAGTTGATTGCGCTCTGCAGGTTGTGGCCGTGGTAATTCATGAGGATGATGATCATGTTATGCGTATTGCCTCACGATTGCTCAACGTTGTATGAGAATATATCCTGTAAAATAAAAAAAACATCAGATTGTTCAAATGTCGACATTGGATGTAGTTGAAATTGGTGGACATACATTAGACCATGTAACCAAGTCATTCGTCCCCTGGTTAAGTGCTTTGAGTGGGAGAGGTTTGGAGGAGGCCCTTGGGATTGCTTGAGGGTGGCGGGGCTAGGGAAGCGCATGGAGATGGGGTAGCAGAACCAAAGTATCAAAAAAAAAGAAATTACCACTTTTGGCAGAACGTTCAAGATTGGGCTCGAATGTTCCGCCAAGCCAGGCAGGAGGGGCTCGGAAAGGGGCCATGGGGTGTTTTGGGAATGCAGCTGGGCCAGAGAGGTGGGTTAGAGGGACCAAAGCAAGAAAAAAGATTACCTTTTTGGTGCAATGTTTGAGTTTAAGTTCAAACGTTGCACCATGGCAGGGCAGGAGGGGGCTGTGGGGTCGTTTTGGGATGTGGTTGGGCCAGGGGAGTGGAGGGAGGGGGTTAGATAGATAAAATTAACAAAAAGCAAGAAAAAAATACCTGTTTTGGGCGAACGTTTGAATTTAGGCTCGAACAAGGATGGGAGAAGCTTGGAGGAGGGCCATAGGGTCATTTGGGGATGTGGTTGGGCTGGGGCAGTGAAGGCAGGTGTGGTAGAGGCCTCAAATTAACAAAAGAAAAAGAAAATACCTATTTTGGCAGAACGTTCGAGTTTGGACTTGAACGTTCTGCACCTGGACATGGAAGGGGCTCGGAGGAGGACCGTGGGGTCTTTTGTGAACGTGGTTGAGCTGGGGTAGCGCAGATTCACCCTCCTTTGTTGGTATCTTCGTCGGGGTGAGTTCTTGTAAAAAGACCTCAATATAGCAAATGATAAATAACAACATACCTTGGCCAGAACCCTGGCCCTATTGTTTACTCTTGCTCGTCATCATTGCTGTTGCCATGTGTCTGGCCTGCTCGCGCTGCTGGCTGGCTAGGGAGTGATAGAGGAATGAACCATACCAAACAGGGACAAATGTTGGACTTCGAAGAATTTCACGAAGTGGACAAGATTTACTAAGTTACAGTAACATTTTGAGGCTATATATGCAGTATGAAGTATCTAGGACTGGGCAAGACAGTACCTGACAGTGTCCTGTGCTATATAGCGTGACTGGCATTCTATCCAGATCTATACGACACTATACAAATTGGGGTTGTCTATAAGTGTCTATGGACTACTATGGGTTTTATCTAAAATTAATTCTAGGAGTGCTAGGTAAGGTATACATTGTGTTCCAGACAAGTGCCTGGTAGTTGGTGGTGCAAGTGCCCGTGCCTGTGCCCACTGCCCTCCTCATCGTCCTCGCCTTCGTTGGCCGTGCCCGTTGTCGTCTTCCCGTTGTTGTAGTTCCCGTGCCCGCTGTGTCGTCGTCTTCCCCATTCTCACCGTCGTCACGTTCACCCTCGTTCTTGTCTTCATTTACGCCGTTGCCATCATTCCCGTCATCCTCCTTGCTGTCGTGGTCCACCTGGGTTGTCCCCGTTCACGGCTGCGTCCTCCATCTCCTTGTCGCCCGCACTGTGTCTGCTTGTTGTTGCTGTTGTGTTCACGTTCGTTTGGCATGAGGGTGCGGCAAAAAACCTACAAATGTTTAAGTAGTCAGTAGAATGAAGAAAACAGATAAAGAACACTTACCTGGGTGCTCTGGCATCCACACCCGTTGTCGCGTCATGATTGAAAACCACAAGTCTTGTTGAACTCGTGTGTGAGAATTTCAACCGGGATTTGCCGATGTCCCAAATGGGGTCGAGTTGCCATATAGGGAAGAGTGGCTGGATTTTCTTATTATTATTACATGTACTACAACACCTTAATGGCCAGGGCAAGACCCTGAAGAGATGTAGGTATAATATACCTACCCCGAGGGGAGTTTGTGTATTTTATTTTATTTTATATGTGGAGATATTCACCATGCATTTGATGCCTCTGCCAAAATTGGACCCTTGAACAGGTAACTTTGCGAGTACACGTCTGAAAAATCTAAAATTAATTCTAGGAGTGCTAGGTAAGGTATACATTGTGTTCCAGACAAGTGCCTGGTAGTTGGTGGTGCAGGGAATGTGTTGGGGCCAAAATGGAGTTGGATCTTTGCATTGTGGCTAGACAATCAAAAGTCCGTATAAACAGACATAATCATTAATAGATTGTGAGTGACAAGTTCATCATATTTTGGCTCCAACACATTCCCTGCA